>SIXB01000077.1:10000-32441 GCA_007018985.1 Anopheles bwambae
AAAATTAAGCATTTGGGTCGTTCGTCTAACGGAATCAAATCAAATCAAAACTTATCGCTGTTACCTGTTTTCATCGTTAACGCTTTGTTTATTGCCCTACGGGCTTATGCCTCATTAAACATTTGTATTATTTCTAAAACTCGTTTCTACATTTCAATTAAACATTTCTTATCTTCTTCTTTTTTGGCTCAACAACCGTTGTCGGTCAAGGCCTGCCTGTACCACTTGTAGGCTTGGCTTTCAGTGACTTAAGGATTTTACCCCCCCATAGCAGGATAGTCAGTCCTACGTATGGCGGCACGGTCCATTTGGGGTTTGAACCCATGACGGGCATGTTGTTAAGTCGTATGAGTTGACGACGGTATTACGAGACCGGCAATCATTTCTTATACCATTTATTAAACTCATATTTTAAGTTTAGTTGTCTCTTAGTCCTCTAATACAATGCATTCCTCATTTTGCTATAATTCAGTAATGTGTTTTAATATTCGTTTTACATGTTACTATTTGGTGTTTAATTACTTCATTAAATATCTATTTAAATCATCTAGAAATTCAAATGTTAATTTTAAACATATATTCCAATAGTGATGTAGCGTAGAATAGTGATGGGAAAAACTAAATTTTCGTTGGAATAGATTGCGTCTAACTCCGAAGTTATCTGAAATCGATTCCGCATCGGACAACCGGAATTGACCCGGGAAGCGCAATTGGAACCGGATTTGGCTCTGGAATCGGCTCAGAAATCTGAGTCCGGCTTTGGAACTGAGATTGGAATCGGCTTCGGCATTTGCATAAAAATAGGCGTTTGGGTTCTATGGTGCTACTTGTAAACGATCCATTTTCTAGAGATTCTGCTAATGATTTCACTTCAGAAACTGATGATTTCAATTCCAGAGCTGATTCTGATTCCGTAGGCAATTCTGATTCCGTTTGCGATTCTTGGGTTCCGGAACCAAATCGATTTCGGAATCAGAATCAGCTCCGAAATCGGAATAGGAATTCAAAATTGATTCCAAAATGGAAAAAAGAATAAAATTTAGGTTTCAGGTAAAATTTAGGAGTTATTTTTTTTTGTTGAATAACTAATCTGGCCATACACGGAGTAATTTGCCGTACACGTGTCACAGGAACCGATGGTGTAAAGGAAATTCGAATCTGAGAGGTCAACCCTTTCACTTATCTGAAATAGATTTTTTTGTTAAATTATTGAGATGTCGGTCTTTCGTATATATATCAAATTTTATGAAGCAAATAAATACACCAAGAACGTGCTTTGGATTAATCATTTTTAATTTAAAACTAACCGTTTATTACCCCAATTCAACAGTCGGCCATACGTAATGTATTGGAACCATAGTGTGCTTTGCGTTACCGATTTTCACATGTAGATGGCGCTAATACACTAGCGCCCATGCGACACATTGCGTACAAGCCTACCTGCCTTAACAACATTTTAATAAGAGCATCTCCCTTTTCTATCGAAATATGATGGAAGAAACGATTTGTGCAACGGATCGACAGTTTTGTGGTAAAAAATTATCAAATAATTAACTCACTAGCAGTTAACCAACGATGCAAAGTATGAGCATATATAACATATTTCAAAATTTTCAACGTTTTACGATGTGCTCGATCGGCGTAAAGCTTCATAAAAATATTACCTTTTACAGCGCACTCCAGAATATATTGTCAGCTACTTTTTTATGACCTGAAAGAGTTTTCCGTGCATTGCTTTTACCCGCAATCAAAGAAAGTACTTTCTCATTTTTATTTTACTGCCATATCCTGCTGCTACTGTCATAAAGTTATTAAACAAACATAATACATAAAGCGAAAGAAAAAGGTTACAAGTATGGAAAAATATACCCCGCAGATGCCGTTACGTAAAAGCATCGAATTAAACAGTTAGCCTAAGTTACACGCATACATTTCCGTAATAAACGGACCTTATCCTTTCAGCCCCCTGACGGATAAACCGTTACTGGCCAGTTAGTGGCCCATTCGTTGCGCACTTCCTCAATTTAGAGCTTTCGGAGACTCTCTTTTGGTCGGCGTTGTTATTTTTCACTTTTGTTGATTTTTCCTGCAATCGGCCAAAGGGTCAACGTCGCGACGGGTGGATGTCCTTTTGTCCATTCTCTGTTCCGCACCGTCATGCACCGTTACTGTACACTCACACGGACAAGTGCAAATCAGTACATGATTGCAGCGGGAGCGAGACAGCGAAAAGGGGTTTTTGGTAATTATTTTATTTGAGTTGTAAGGCCTCGGTCGTCCTTTTTCGTGTTGCGTCAAACTGGGGCGCGTTGATTTGCCGTCTGCCGAGCAAAGTGTTTTGACAAGGGTAAGAATTTAGGCAGTGTGTTGTTGTCTGCTAACGGAGCAAAAAAGGGGATTTTCCCTCGCCATCCGCTTGTGACCGCTTGTTTGCGGACAGGATGAAATTAATTTTCCTTACTTTCTCGGTGGCCTGTGCGCTTATGACTGCTTGTTAGGGGGCGTTAATTTGTTCCACAAACGCACTCTTTTGTTTGGTTCGCGTCGTTAAGCAAACTTGTTCCAAATGTTCGTAATGTAGCGCAGATAGATGGTTAAAATCTAGACATCATTTTTTCATGCGGTTAAGGCTAACAATAATAATGAATAAATAATTGTTTATTGTTTCTTGCGTAAAATTTTATATTTTTTATATTTTAAAGATATTAACAAATTCGTTTAGTCTGGATAAAAAAATTATATTAAAAAGTAAATAATTATTTAATTTATCTAATTCGTTTCTTCTGGAATAAAATTATATTGAAATGTAAATAATTATTTAATTAACAATAGTTTTTTACAAACAGAATTTATGGAAATGGTTAATTTAATAGTCTTAAGACACGGCCTAAGCCGTTCCTTGTCGATAAAACATAATATTATAAATTTAAATAATTATTCAATCAATATTATTTATTATAAAGAGCAATTCGGAAATTAAATGACAATTGGCATTGTTTTGTCAGTTACATTAAATTTCAAATCATGACTTGCAACAGTATAAAAAGTAGATTTTTGTGCAAATGACCTTTCGAACCTTAATTTCTGTATAATTCAACACGAACCTATCTTTAAATGTCATTTAAACCCCACAAAAAAGAGAAAGGATGCCGCCCCATGAAGTGAAGGGACCCAATGCATGCCGCTTTCCATTTCCACCGGACCGAGAACGTGTTCTGCCCTCACAAGTGCATTGTCACTCTCTCGGCAGGTCTTGGATGCCGCCAAAAAAAAAAGAAACAAACGTGCTGCCGCATTTGTTTGCCGCCTTTGTGTCACGCAAACTCCAACCAGCGGTGCATGCCCACACACAAACTCACTGCCCAGCTGGTGCATCCATCCGTCCGGGCGGCATTTCCCTTCGGTAGCGCTTTCTCACACGGCCCGCCGATGGAGCGAGGGCTTCCGTTATTTGATTTCCCCATCCCATCGTGGGCTCCTCCCGTGGCTTTGCTTCCTCTCCAAAAAGGGACAACCTTGCCAAGCGAAAGCGCGGGATAGAGGGAAATGGGCGGGGGCGCACTGCACAACAGATACAGCCACAGATACTCACACGAATACCCCTGTCCTTTCCCCCCTCCTCCTCATTCAATAGAAAGGTCGCCACTGCAAAGTCAGTCAGTCAGTCAGGAAACCAAGCCGGTGGCCCTTTTTTTGCTTTGCTCAGCCCTTTTTGTGTGTTCCGCTGCTGCTGTGTTTCACTTGCCACTCGCCAACCGGAGGAAAACTGGTTTGATGTTTCATTTTTCCTGCTTCTCCGCGACTCGGAAGAAAGTGAACGTGCGTGGTGCTGGTGGCGGCTTTGGTGGACGCGTAGCCACAGCCTGTAAGGCGTTTTCCTTCACCGGCGCGTTGCCGGATCGCCGGTCTGCGTAGGCTAACAAGGTCACAGGCTGTAGGCAGCTGGAAGCCTGGCTTTTTCCGCGGTACTGATCCTCGCTTTTCCAGCGACGAACGGATTGTCGTGTTCGGTTGTCGTGACGAGTGTGCAGCAAGGTGCGGTAAACGGGTTAGCTTTAAGAGCAAAAGTGGTTGAGCGATAAGTTTTGAAGGAACTAAGCCACGATCTCAAAACCGGGTTGATCTTGAACTTGAGTTGGGTGGGTTGTAGTTTTTTTCTTCTTCTTCTTTAGTTTGTGCGCAGCCTTCGGTACCCGGGGAGCCTGCGTAGTTCGTTGGCGTGTACGCCATGTCGCATTCACTTTCTTTTGAGTGAGAATGTGTCCGCTGTGCGGTGAAAGCATGGTTTTTGTGTGTTTGCCGCTGACTTGCAGGGGCATATTTGTTGTTTTTACTATTCTAGTTTTAGTAATTTATTGAATAAGGCCTCTGAACAACACACTTATAAACACTTATTCTTTTCGGATTTAAGTATATTATTGTTCCTATATTAAATCGTATTTTCAATTCGGTTTGTGTGTATGATGAATGTACCAATAGTGGTGCAAATTGTGGTGGTACCGATGTGTTTTAATGGATTTAAAGTGTCAGGAAGGACATTTTCTGAATATTTTAACACATAGCAATTGTAATATGTTTTATCTTCGCAATCACAACCATTTTTACCATAAAACACATCAAATTTACGAAAAAATAAAAAAATTTGTGGCAGCTTCGTTGTACCTATAATGGTGGTATGGTTCCTATAATCGTCTTATTGTGTTCCTATAGTGGTGGTAAACAAAGATGCATCAAAAACGGTTTATAATATCAATGAAACTTAGTTTGGAAGCTGTTTTCGTATGAATAGCAAGGATTACTGCCATAATATTGGTTTCTTCCGTAATTTGATCGTAAAAAAATGTATAAATTTGATCGATGAAACTATTGACTAAAGTACTGCATCACACCTGTCGTCAACCTACACCCGGAAGAGTGTGCTTGATTTGAAGTCAATTTTTCATTCAGCCATATAAGCGAATTTTGGCCTGTTTTTGGTAAATTACCTACATAAAACTCATTTATGTTGCTTATTTTAGTGAAAACAGTACGACATGTCAAAATTATCCTCGAAAAAATCTAAAACGACCTGTTTTTATTGATTTTATAACTATAACCACTATAGGAACATGCCTGTTTTGTGTACCCATAATGGCACTATGGTAAAAAATACTTAAAAATGCATAAATATGGTCAAAAGGCAAATAATTTTGGTAACCCAATAATATTTCATAACAGTTATGTTGAAAAACTAGTAATTGCGTGGTTATGTGGTCATTTAGAACGTTAACAGAAATATGAGTTTCTTTATGAAATCCTAAGGATTTTGGAAAAATGTTGACACATTTCACAAAATAATGGATTTTTCGGTCACTAAGTAACGGAATGGCCCCATTTAACTTTTAAACCCTTTGTAAAAGGTTAAAGAACATTTCACACTAACGTAAATAACTTAATTACTTATGAAACGCATTTTAGTGCAATACCACCACTATTGGTACTACCACCACTATAGTTACATTTACCCTAATTATTCAGTGGATTTCTGAAGCTTTCAATATTATTTTATCAAATCCGTTGCAGCTTGCATAATATTTACTTATTCGATGCTACGGCCACTTTGCGGTCTTGGCCTACCTCAGGAATGTTCATGCTTGCATTATAACTATAACCACTTATACTTGCATTATAACTATCTTCAAAATTAGGCATCAAGCTATGGATTTGTTTTGTTTCTCAAACACTAAGAAAAAGTTCTAAACTATACAACATTTGAATTATCAATTTATTCGTAATTTTCTTTCATTTATCTAGGATATTTTTTGAAAGCAACAGAAATTTACAACTTAAGCCTGTGTAGTATCACGAATGGTGGAATTCTGTACATTTTATTTTATTTATTTTTTAAATCACTTTGATTGGAACCCCTCAATAGTAATTACAAAGTAATTACATTCCAGTGACTTAAAAACGACTGATATCTTAACGGCAATTAAAAATTTGTTGTAAAATGAATTGTTTACCTTACAAATGATACAAATGAGCTCCCCACCCCCTTTCTTCTATTTTAGAAAAGATCAAATTCAGCACTATTTAAAAAAAACCTAAATTAAATCACATTTTACTGCTGCTTGTCTTTGCTACTAGTGCTGCAGATAAATGTTCACAATACTACAACCATCCCCTTTTTGAAGGATGTTTATTGCCCTGCCATAAAATGACTACCAAACTGCAAAGGGATTTCTAGCGAACAGCGCATTTTCGGGATTAATCATCACTTCACAGCGAGTCGGACACACTCCCCCAGTGTAAATAAACAAAACCTGCGTGCGTGTTGTTTACCCCATTTCAGAAGACATCAATGATCTCAGGGCGTTACAATTTCTCATTGCGGCGGCGGCGGCTGCTGCTCACACAGTTGCTGTCGGTGTAGTCCGTGCGAGTTGCATGGTGACAGCAAATTCACTCAACTCCACTCTCATCTTCGACATTGACGCCGGTCCACCGAACGGGGCGAGACACGCAATATCTATCGCTCGTAGGGATCAACGATTAATTAAATTATTGAAAACATTCCAACCGCCCGACAGCCGCGTGTTGGGCGGGGTGGGTTTCAATCATAATGATGTATGATGTGTGTTTGTATGTGCAATGCGTTTTTGCGTCGCTTTTGGCGGGAGCTTTAAAGGCTCGCGGCAGCGGCACCAGAACCCATTTTCTAAGCAATCGTTTCCGCATCGGTTAGCAGCAGCAGGCAGGGGTGTTCGAGTTTTTTGCCTTTTTTGTGTGTGCATTATTTACCATTAGAACCACGGTGCAAGCGGAATCGGGCAATCAAACAGTAGCGATCTTACCGGTATTGGCCTTAACGTTTTCTTTACGCCCTCACGGTGGTGTTGGCGGTTGGTTGGCTGGTGGCAAATATTTTTCAATTAACCCGAAATGGGGTCAGATCATCTTCGGCGGTTCGCAATGGTGGATGGTGGAAGATTTGCCTTGTTTCGTCGAGTATAATCGCACGAATTGACGGGTGCACCGGAGGAAGTGGGATGTTGGTTATTGGTTCAGTGGAAGGTAGATTTCGATCTGGAGATGATTCTTGACCCACCAGAACGATCTGGTGAAGTGTTACTAGTGCATGTCTAGTGCCGGCGATTGAGCAATGCAAGGAGAACTTGAACTGATTATCTGCACGGGGCGATGATTTAATGTTGGCGGTTAAATTGATGATTAAATGATCAATCACTCGAAACACCTCGAAAGTAAAAAAAAATATCGAGATGGTAATGAGCCTTCAAATATTTTTTCTTTCAAGATTCAAGATTGGTTGTAGTTTTAGTTTTAATTTACTTTTTCTACAAATGTTGGTGGGATGATACATTTAATTACTTTTATAGCTATGAAACAAAACATCAATTTTTAAAATGCATTTTTGAAAGCAAATATTTAACAAAAACTCAAATTAATATTCATATAAAACATAGAAAACCCCTTATTTTCAGCCCTTATTGATTGCTGGAAAAAGTATACCTTGTGAAATTTGAACCGGAAAGAGAAATAATATAATGGTGGACAGGTGTAGATCATGCTGTAAGAAAACGAAACTGGTATTCATTAGTTTTTAGACACAGTTTTTGCTATTCTTATTAATGGTATTAAAAAAATAAAAATAAATAAAAATGCTTGTAAACTTGATCTTAAATTATGTGAATTATATGAATGGTTACCTCAAAGTATTTAAAAAATTTTAAAACGAATTGAATAAACAATATTTATGTCAGTTTCACAGCCAATGAGTGAGTTGGAGTTTTTGATGTGCCTATATTAATTAGTTAAACAACTTAAAAACTTCTAGTCATAGTCTAAATGTTTAGTGAAATATATTTAACAAAATCAATTTTAAATTAAGTTTAATATTCGTTAGGTTGTTAATGATTTATCTCGGAAATGGTTTTTATTCTTTTTATATTTACTTTTTTTTTATCTGGTTACCTTTTATCCGGCTGCCCTGTTATCCGTGCGGTTGAGAAATGACAGTTCAATACAATGGTGACATTGCATTACGAGGAGGATGTTTGAAAAAGCGGTTAAAAGAGCACATTGTCGTAACAAAAGACACGATAATTCAAGCACATTTCAAATATTCTTATGGAAAAAAGCATGAAGTTAATAAAAACCGGGTTATTTTTATCAAAAAATAAAATAGTTTTCCAAAAACTTATCAGGAATTGGTGATAAAATATATCATTTGACTCATTATCCGTGTTATTCGCATATCCGGGCGAGGTCAAGTCCCGATAAATGCTCCACTGTAGTAACATTCCGATTTTTACTTTTCTAATTATTAAGCCACTTTTCCATCGGAAGACCAAAGAGAAATAACTGTCATGAGTGTCCTGCTAAAAGTTTGAAAAACATGCTAGCAAACCATCATTTTACGTTATTGTTGGCAAGTGCTTCGGTCGAATTTGCGAAAGTGGTTGATTTGGATATGTTTATAGGTTTGAATTTTACCTTTTATGAGCATTGATATTTTATACCATCTTTATTGTTTTGAATTTGTGTTTTAATGTGTACAGATTTAAAGATTAATTAAAACAAAAATTTAAATATTATCTTTCATTCAAAATTTTTATTATTTTTCAAAAATATTTTTTTTCTTAATTTTATTTTAATTAAAAGTACCTGTTAACAGCATAAAACGATGCACTTCCTTCTCACAATAGCGCTAATACCAACAAGCTGCATTTCAAGCGTACGTCGGGCACTGCCTGTACTCCATTGGAACGATTCTCTCTCTCTCATCGTTCCCCTCCAGCTCAGCCAACACGAATGCAATGAAGTACCCTGTACACGAAAGCAAACGCTGCAACAATTTATTGTGGTTTTGTTCGTAGCGAGTTTTAATATTTGTGTGCCACAATGGAGTAAATTATATTAAATAAATAATAAATGTTAAAATATTAATTGCAAACAGTTTTTTAATCTAAAAACATCATTGAAAATAACACTTCCATCCACAAAACAGCTTTTAAAAGCAGAAATATACATTCACCAGAGAAAGAGAGTGCAACCATATCCACTCCGCATTGCCACCGTGTACAGCACCCTTCACCGGGCGAGCAGCGCAGAGAGCAGCAACTTGTCGGCGGTGGACGCTTTTCTCGTTCGTTAAGTTGGATTCGAACTGCCGGCGGAACGTGAACGCCGTTTGCTTTTCTCTCGTCGTCGTCGTTGTCGTCGCGGCCAGCGCGCGGTTTGTAACACACGTACGTAGCCGGGCGGGCGATGTGTTGTGCATCGCCGTGCAAAAAAACGCAAAGGAAAACAACAGGGCGGCCGCCGCCTGAGCAAGAGTGTAGCGAAAACGCTGAAAACCCACCTAAACCCAAACAGAAACAATACGCACAGCGCGCACACACAGTAGCAGGTTGCGTACGTGCCTATGGTTTTGTGTGTTTGTGTGTATGTGTGTGTGGATGTGTGCAGCGTAATTCTGTGTTTTGAAATAGTGCCCAGATTGTTGCACGAGTGTTTTCAATGGTCATTGTGGTCAGAGTGTTAGCCAGAGCAACAGTACGACCATCCATTTTGTCGACTGCCGGTTTTTTTCTGTGTGTTTGTGGGGGTTTGGCCGCTGTGTAGTGTCCTGCACAATTTTAATGAGTGATTGTTTTGTTTTTTCATCAGAAAAAGGAGGCTGCAAGACGATCGTCTTCTTCTTCCTCATAGTGAGTTTACTGTAGAGTGGTAGAGTCTACGCTATTCCCTTTTGCCGGCTTATCAGCGTAAGGCAAAGGTTAGTGCACATCTCTCCACTACACACAGACAAACACTACCACCAGACACGAGAGCGATCAGTCTCACTAGTGCTGGCTGCACTGCATAATAGTAGTGGTAGTAAACGCTCTAATACCTTTTTTTGGCTAGTTTCTGTCCAGATTTGCAATGCCTGCGAGGTGTTGAAAGTGATTTTGTGCAAAACAAAGTGTACTAAAGCAAATTGTAATCACTAAGATTAATGTTTTTTTTGCAATCCTCTCTTTCTTTAGGTTAAAACAAGCGTAAAACAGCTTGCTGAGTGTCCTGTGAAAATTCAGTGTTGTTTACCCGTGTCCCATTGTGAAAGTGTGGAAAATTTTAATTCAACATAATCTAAATAACGAAACGAAAAAGTGGCATTTAATTCGCAAAACATCACATCGTGTGTGAATGTGTGTGTGCATGTGTATGGATTTGTGTGTGCGCGCATTGTGTTTGTGTGCGCATCATGTGTGACCTACTTCAGGTGCTGAACCACTAAGTAACTGAGCAGCGCGCGGTTTTTTGTGTGGAATTGTGGAATCTTTGCGCGTCCCTTCAAGACGACCGATCGCCGTCACCCGCGGGTTTAGTTTCCTTGTGTGGTGTCGTGTGTGTGTGTGTGTGTGAGTGATCGCGCTCCATAAACCGAGGTGTTGATTTTGGTTTGGCAAATATTAGTCCCTTGCTTGCCGTTGCAATAGGGAGCCAGTTTGCAAATGATTTAAACGAAGTGATCGAACCCGTCTCCGTCTTCCAGCTGCGAATCAATCCATCAATCCGGCAACAAGTGGTACCGAGGTGTGACGTATGGGAGACGTTGGAGAAGAAAAGGAGAACAAGAAAAAAGAATAAGAAAACCAACATATTTGCGAACCCTTGCGAAAATCCCATATCGTGCACGACAGGCACCGGGTTTCGAATGGTGAAAAGCACTTAAAAGAACGGGAATGAAATCGGTGCAATAAAACGCAGAAGAAAAAGCAAAACACACTGAGTTGGGGGGGAAAAAGCGCGAACGGCCGAAGCCGAAAGATTGTCTCCAATCGATCGTGGTCACCAGAAAGCTAAAACCAAGCAACAAGCAACAAAACCCGGCAGGCAGAGAGACTACGAGAAAACGAAAACTAAAACAAGCGCCCGAAAAGCGAGCAACACACACGAAATATTTAAAACAAAACCGAAGGAAGGGCGCAAAAAAATACATAGCAAATAAAACAACTACAACACACGCCGCTGCAGCAGCGTGGAATAAATGAGAGCAGCAGGCACCGCTTGTGAACAACTGGAGCTGGAAAGCAGAAAGCAGGCAGACAAATATTAAGACACAAACACACACACCAACGAAAACCAAAAACAAAAAAAAGCTGAGCGAAAGGTAAGACATTAATATAGAAAATTGTCTTTTCGGTGCGAAGAGGGAAAAGCGATTTATTTCTTGGAAGAAAGTATCTCTTTTCACCTTTCCTCTGTCTCTCTGTCACTCACTCGCTCGTAAGACGATCCTTCTGGAAAGGGCTTTTTAAAGGACGGTTTTACGACGAAGAAAGGCTCGACGGGCGACAGTGTTGCTTGTTCTATTTGTTAAACTATTTTTTTTTTTTGTTTGAGCACTAATTTTTGCAAATTTATTTTCTATGGGCAAAGCGGGAAAAGCTTTTCGCAAAGGGGAAAATGATGAAGATAATTAATGATTTTTTGTTCGCTTGGTCGATCCTTTTGCAAACAACAACAAAACCCAAGGCCAAACTGTGGCTTGCAAATCGTCCCAAATCTTTCATCCCACAGTCTATAGAAAGTCGTCTTAAAGAATTTGCGACAGGCGACTGTGTGTGTGTGTGTGTGTTTTTTTCCACTTCCATTTTATCTTCCCCTTATCAGTTCGGCCACATTTTACCACCCGGAGGGACAACGCGAAGAATCATTTGTTTACACGAATGTTCCAGGGAAATGTTTACAGCAAATCTTTTCCCCGGTTTTTGCGTACACTTAAGAATGGGCAACGCAGCCGGGCGGTTTTTGGTTCTTTTTAAGCGAGCGGCCAAGGGAATGGGAATGGGAATGGATGCTAAGGAGGATAATAAGCTTAAGCACAGCGAGCGGTCATCCTCAACACTGTGCTGGGAGGTGTTTTTTTTTTTGCTGAATTGAGGAAAAAAAACACAATGTGAAGTGTTTTCAAAGTTTGTGCAAACAACTGCTTTAAGAAGTTTTGGAAGCTTTGTGATTCGAGGGGAAAGGGAGGGAAACGGCTCTACGCTTAAAACGCTTTCCGCAAGAACGGTAAAGATTTTTCAACTAAAGATAAATTTAATTTGGTTTGGTAACTTAAGCTCAACAGCAATTTTCTTTGTTTTTTGTTTTACTCCTGAAAGAATGTCTCGGCAACATTAAACATGCATCTCTTGTTTTTTTTATTATTCCGTTAAATGAAAGGGAATGCATTCACATTCGTACGTTTGCCTATTTTTACACCATCATCATAATCTTTTAACACAGTAATGAGTCATTTTTTTGGACTTAGACCTCCTCCTCAAATGAAGAAATGTTACATATGTGTAGTTTTATCGATACTTACAATTTACAGACTCTGATTTGGCCGTTACAAAACAGATATTATGTATGTTTGCTATATCAAACGTGTTTCTTAAATGGCATTTTGGCATATAAAGTCTTCATTGTTTTGTTTAAATGTGTTAAATTCGTTAGGATTCAATTTTACAGACCATTGCACGTATTAAATCGTCCTTTACAGGAAATACAACCAAAATGGTTTTCTTGTTCGCTGATAGCCTACACCTCACCATTAATTATTTAAACAAATGTTTAAGTTATTCATGTTAAATTCAATTTTAACATTTTTAACAGCCATTTTTACCATTTTCACGTAAAATAATTCATTTTTTCACTCCACATTAGCTTACATTTTTACACCTATTACTTCTTATATTGGCGCCCTTCACGATTCTAATCAGCTTTTTGTGTGGAGTTTGACAGTTGGAGGCTGAAATCATGTAAACACTCCATACAAAACCACACACAAAACTAGACTGCGATTTTCAGTCTAGATTATTCTAGCCTCAAAGCTAGAATTAGATTCGAGTAACTGCTCGAAAAAATGGCAAAACAAGGTGGTGTTTACATTTATCCCAAGGTGCACTAAAGGGATCGCATTTAGCCGGTATCGTGGTACAGTCGTCCACTTGTACGTCTTAACAACATGCCCGTCATGGGTTCAAGCCACCAAATGGACCGTGCCGCCATACGTAGGACGATAGTCAGTCTATGGGGGGAATTCAATTAGCAACTGAAAGCCAAGCCTACAAGAGGTACAGGCACTCGTTGACCGACAACGGTTGTTGAGCCAAAAGAAAAAGAAGAAGAAGCATTAAAGAGATCAGGAGATGGAATCTAGAATCAAAGTGTATGTAGTACAGGTAGTCTCATAGCATGTTTTTTTATAACCAAATTTGAACGTCACTTTTTAACAGGGCGGGTGAAAACTTTTGCTCAAAAAAGCTTTCTGGAGGCTTGAAGAATAAAACAAAACAACTCTGAAAATCTTCATTCAGAAACAGAAGCGATAAAAATCAGAACTTCTAAATTGATACACCTTGGGATAAGGCCACCTGTATTTTATACCCACTTTGATAGCTGCTCGAAAACTGCTATACAATGCAAACAGCTGACAAGCTGAAATTTCAGCCTACGAACTTAAAACGGAAAGGGCCCCATTAATGAACACTGCTTTATGATTCTCTCAATTATCTTGAGTTCAGTAGATTACTTATTCAGAAAAAAAAATCGTATTAGGAGCTTCTTTTTTAACGCCATGTTTAAAAAATGTTATTTGAAGTTTATTTTGAATATTCTTATTTGAATTGTTTTTTTCTCAACCTAACATACACATAATTCCTCAGTGTAACGTACACATCTGCCTCTTATGCTCTTATTGTTTAATAATTTCAATCATTGCTTTCATCTTCCTTTCCGAATTCTGATATTTAGCTACAGTTAAAAAGTTGCCATTTATTTATTTATTTACTTAAAGATGTTTTTGTTTTCGCTCTGAAACCGACGCATTCAAACTAACCGGCATCAACACTCCCGAGAAGACGAGACCTCCCTTACCGACAATTTCAACTCTTGCGTGCGTGCGTGTTTTTGTCCGGTCGCATCACCCCATTTGGCGAAAGGTTAAATTTTATGATCCGCGAAGAATGTTTCCTTAACGCAGCGCCCACCCGCCCGCGAATCTATCCCGCCCGGTGCCAGAATGTTGTAAACAGACCCCCCCCCCACATCGGTTTGCGGTCGTGCGAAAGTGATAAAATGTCCATTTCAGACCCCGCGCCAGGCCAGCGCCAGTAGGACGAAAGCGAAAGGATACGAGAAGAAAAAAAGTCTATGGAAAGCGGTTGAGGCATTTTGTTTGGTTCATTTGGTCAGAAAAGTTTAATGGTGCTGCTTGAGAGAACGGACGGGTGATGATGCTGTGCTGTGTTTTAGGGCATTGGCTGTTGTTGTTTTGCTTTTCTTGCTATTTTTTTTTTTTTGCTTTCCTCAAACCTAGAGGTCATGTTCCCGTGCTGCTGCAGTTCATGGGCCAAACCGTGGGACCAGCTGCGTGTGGGATGTGTGGAATTAATTACAAGAACCACAGCACCACGGCACGCGGTACGTGCGTGTTAACAGCGAAACTAATAAAACGCCGTCCAGGTTGCCCAAGGTGGAAGGAAAATTCGAGTGTGCGGAGACGTCAATCTGTTTATTTTGTTGCAATATTTAATTCATGAGGCGTAGTTGGCGCCGTTTTTGCGTAGCGACCGGCAAATTATTTCGGTTCGATGTGAAGCGATAAAATCCCATTTCAAAGTTGCGCTGTGTTGTTTTTTATATGGGACGAAGATGACGCGATGCATCTTGATTATGAGTAGAAATTTCTCTTGTTTTGATGTCTTATTGTCTGTACGGCAAGTTTGCTGTAATATGAATGAGGTATACTAATGTTTTAACTACAATTTATTTATTGTTTAATCATTGTCTTTTTTTTAAACATATTTTTCGCTCTTTTTGACATTTTTCTTTAATGTTTTAATTCCATTAAAATTGTTCTTCTTGATTTTTTGTTGTATTATTCATTAATACTTCTTTAAATTACATTGCGGTTAAGCTGCAATTAGATCGCTACTATTAGTGAACGCATTCTACCATAATTATTTAATCATTTACCCTTCTCTTTATTGCGTTTTTCTCATTCAAGTGGGGGAGTGCGCACCCACATAAAATTAAAGTGCAGCCCTTTTTTTATGTCCGCTAGAACTTCCCATTAGCACGCCTGGAAATCGCCAAACGCATGCGAAAGGCTCAAAAGAAAAGTGATTTACAAACGAAACACATCAAAAGCCTCGCAGTGGAGGGCAAAACCCACCTCTCCCGATGTTCCTGTTCCCGGCTGGAAGGGCTCGCGCGCGAATCCCCTGCCCGTGGGCCTCGTACACAGCGCACGCTGCACTTGACCGTGGTAGGCTATCGGCGTGGTTTCTCGGTCCGCTGGTCTTGAACGTTTTCACTTCCTTCCCAGGCTGCAAAGTCTCACCCCCAGCGTGTTCCCTGTTCCCCCGCATTCAATGCCCAGGCTAGTCAATCACCCTGACGTGTGGCTGGGGAACTCTCGCTCCCTTTGCTCACAGCGTGAGCGATGAACGGCGGACGCCCGCTCCCTACTATACGATTATGAGGTCAGTCGAGCCCTCGAGCGGGCTGTGGCATACAAACAAACTAACGAAAGGTACAAAAAAGACACAGATAGCTGAACCCAAAGTCAAGATCCCTACACCGGGAAGCCAACGGGACGCGGACCCACCACCTGTCGCGGTGCACAGGGGACGGAAAATACACACTGGAAGGTGTCCCCGACCTGGGGTGGCGGGCGAGCATCGATTAAATCTCGCACGAAAGCGAGAATTTTACGTGTTTGAAAGTGAAAGAAGGCGTCCGGGTTGGCTTCTTGTATCGAAAAAAAGAAGAAAAAAACACAATTCAAAACCGGACGCTTTCTCTACACGCTTCCCCGTGTTCCTCACTGGAAGGGAAAGTGAGAGCCTGACCGTGCAGAGAGGAAACAAGGTGCAGAAATGAGTTGGGTGTGTGTGTGGTGCTGGTATTGTTTTTATTCCCTTTTTTCTGCTGCTCATCACGTGCAAAACTTCACCGGGCCACAGAGGAGCAGTTCCTCTGCCGGAGACTTTGTGGACCTCACCACAAAGATTTAATCTTGTTAGCATCTGCCGTTGGCCAGGGAGAAAAGTGGCCTAGCTGTTGGCGAGGAAAGAGAGGATAATTCTGTGGCCACCCCAGGCTGCCAAATTCGTTCCAAAGTCACGCATTTCAATTCGCGCACATCAATTTAGCTTCCTACTAAATCGTGATCGCACCACAGTGCGCGTCACGCTTTGCTTTGCCATGCGAGCGCGCGCGCTGCTTTGACGACGCGTTTTAGATCATCACATATGTCCGAAGAATTTGATGGTGTCTGAGTGGAGCGATATAGTGAGCTGAGAAATTTGTGACAAGTTCGTTGAGGAGCAACTGGAGTATACATTTGAGTTATTCCTCTATATCGGTTGATTCCTCCAATATGTTAGTGCCAACTGGAACCATGTTCTAAGTCTACACTATTGGAGCATCCAGCATGTTGAGACTTCAGTCACGTTTTGCTCTCTTGATCTAATTCAATCAAATTGAACTTCTAGAAATGAAAATGAATAAAATAGTCTTTGCTTGCTGGGCTGCAGCAGAAGCTTTCACAGATGATATCTTCTTACAAATTGTAATCAAAACTTCTATTATCGTCGAAATACGGTTCGCTAGAAATACGGAATGTAGCTGTTTCAAGTAAATTAATCATCATAATATTCCTCTTTTCTATCTGTGGCACTACCATCATCAATCTACCGAAGCGTTAAGGCAACATCTCCCGCTCACACCGTAGGCCCAATTTTTTTCGTATCTTTGAAACCTCTCATTTGCATGTTTAATTTTTCCACGAAAGAGCCCCATTAACGCTGCCCGGCTCTATGACTGATTGTTACGGTCTGGAGCGCATTACCGCACCGATAATCCTTTTCCACTGGATAATGCGCTGTAATTGGAACAAATACTGCACCACTCCCGAACACCGTTCAGCTATTCCCCCTTCTTCCCGGACACTGGTTCCTTGGTAATCTCCAGCGCAATGAAAAAGATGCGACAGCATCTCGTTCTGCATTTCAGCTCATATTTTGCATAACAGTCGCTGTATCGCTTTCTAAATAGCGGTGTACAAGATATTTCAATCCATCCTATGCGTATGCCTCCCCCGTACCATCAAGAGTGTGCGGTACGATTACCCGATTAGGTGGGCTAGGAAATTGAAGCTGTTAACCTATTTTATACACAGCCAAATTGATTCGACTCCACTCGGGGCTCGCACACTTCGTAACCGGCATGCGTCAGCATATCAGTGGTGGTCGTGACGTTATCATTACGCCGGTATATGATGCATCCGAAGAGCCTTGAAACGGAAGAGAAATGGAAGACTCTTCGGCGGTGGTTGGCTCTCTTCCCGGATTCGAGCATTGCGAGATAATTATAGGTACCGGTTGCTGCTATAATACCTCTGTTCAGCAACCGATCCCTTGGGTTCGAAATTCCCGCAGATGCCTCGGTTTTATTCGTTCCTTCGATCTGCTTCAGTCCCGTCTCAACCTTTCCCTCCTTGAGCCGGATCGAACCGGGCATTGCAGGCTGAGTCATTTGTTATGAAACTTTGCACCTCTTTGCTAGTAGCTAGTGCAGGCGATTCGTGAAGAATTTCCGGCCGAACCGGATGATCGGTTCGGTGGTAAGATGGTGGTTTGTGAGCGGTACGCTACTGCTGGTGGAATGGCCCATGTCACGATATATGGATAGTTCGGTTCGGTGCACAGATCGGTCAACGATCATGGGTAATCTGGTTACTGAACGACGAGTCCCCATTAGAGACTGTGGGGGATCTACCTTTGAGGTCATCCGATTTCAAGGTGAAGAGAGATGGTTTTTTTCCTGTATTAACTCTCAGTGATCCATTATCATCTTGTTGGATGCGATGATTGCTAATAAATTTTACAAGAAAATGATAGATTATTATATATCTCAGCTTACAGGGATTGCTAGCTGAGCTATACGTCCTCGTTTCGCTTGATTGATTGTACCGGAGCAAGGTGAAAATCGATCAAATCAATCGATCGTACGCCTATGCCAAGGTGTGCGACTATTCAGTCTATTCAGCCTTGATATTAACCAATGGATAAAGGAAGTGTGAAAGATAATCGGGAGAAAACGGCAAATGCAAACTACAGCTAACCCGTGACCGTGACATAAGCTTAACAATTTGCAGATATCTTCTATTTGAACACTCGCTTTAGCTTCCAACAAAGTTGGACACTATCAAGAAGTAGTTGGACGTCACCCAACACCTTCTGTAGAACTCCTCGGTATCTACAACTGCTAGTTTCAAGATGGAGGAAAATGTCAAGTCCTACTGACGTCCTGAACACCACACTCACGCCCACCAGAAAGCGATAATTTCTCAGCAAGTGGTTTGCGCTAATCGGGCATAAAGAAACCTTTGTGGCTTTTGATATGAACACCACCACTTAGCGTGTGTGTTTTAGAAGCTGCTGAATGAATATTCTAGCCTGTTTTGCCACCAAGCGCGAGCAAACAGTGTGGTGCTTTGTTTGTTTGGACTATTTGGACGGTTTTTTATTGCATCGAGAACGTTTCCAGAAGTTGTCAAGTTGACATCAATTTTTGAATGCTTTTTTTGCAGAGTTGTTTTTCTACCATTGTGACGTATTTAAACGTATACTAACGCACAAACTGATTGATAAAAATAAGGTACAAAACAACAGGGAGAACAGTGGTCCATTATGGGAACGTGGGACAGTAATTTGTTATTTCTGTCCAGGCTGCTGTCCTGGCGGGAGAGTGATGATTCAGACGGATGGCCTGCGGATGATGTTGCGAGCGAGCGCGCGCGTGTCTATTCCTGTGTGTGCCATTAACAAAAAGGGCAGGTAGCATTGTGGATGGTAGCCCTTGTATCGGCTTATCGGTTTACCCTGCATTTTACCCGACCGCTCCGCACACACCGAGCACCACATCCCAGACACAACATCCGACAACAACATGTGTAAATTGATAATTACAAATGAAGTTTAGCCCACCGGGGACTCGGGGCAGCGGAATGTTTGATGGCTGTGTGGTTTACCGCTTCTGGAGCTGGATGGAAGAACAGAGGCCGATTGAGAGCGTGTTTGTTTGATGCTGCTGCCGCCGTTAGTCCGGTCGGTCATTTGGGATCATTAATAACATACATCCTGATGCAGCTGAAGCTAATTAGGTGTTGGGAGACGTGACATTCAAACAACACAACATTTGATGGAATGATGATCGATATGTGTGTTTTTGTGTGTGTATGTGTCTGATGGGCAAGGGTTTTGGAAGGCTAAACGACTAATGAGAATCCGTTATCAAAATGGCAAAGCACTGTTTACCGTAACGAATAAATCCCGATGATCATTAAACAAATCGCAAACATAAAAGAAGACATTTTCGGTCCGATTCCTACTTATTACCGGGCGTTTGACATTAAACCGTCCTTCTGCGTGAGATGCCAAAGTCCAGGACAGGTAAGCTTTCCTTCCCGTTCAGGCGAACCACACGGCACGACGAGAGCACATTATTCAGCCTCTGATGCGATCCGAAGTTACCTGCCGGCAGCTTCAGCCACAACGGGCCGTTTAATTCTCTCCGACAAATGTCAATTCTCCGGGCGCATTTGCATAAAGCCCGGCAAGCAGGAGACAATCATAAAATTGTCTTCCGCCCCGGTAAAGACAAAAAGTTGTTGGGCATTAAAAATTTGGACTAACAGCAGTTTCTGCCGTGCAGAATTGCTCTTCAATTTGCTTGCCTCATTCTTGGGCAAGCGGCTAAAACGGGAGGTAGTGGATAACGCCGTGGGAAGATATGCATGTATAATTGGTGAGACTTAAGCTATAGGCTTCTATTTTATTCTTCTTTGCTCAAGACATTCAACGACTACAACGGATTCTCGGTGTGTCGGCTGGGTAGCCATGCGAGAGGCGGAAGATTCCAAGCCGAATGGAGCTTCTTTAAAAACGCCTTCGAGCGAACACAATTACTGTATCTAATTAGTCACATTTTAGTGCGGCTCGCCCTGAAGAAAAACGCGACGATCATCTTCATCAAACGGTTGGCATGTTGAGTGCAGTGCAGCATCATCATCTACAGAAGAATATCAAGAAAATAGGGGAAAAGAAACACGATCATTCGTCAAACGGTGAGAAGCCAGCCCAGCCCCGAATGTTTGGAATAGTTTTGCACGTGATTTATAACCATGCACAGCATTAATTTGTGGGCTGTATTTCGTTGATTGTGTTTGGAACTTGCCGAGTGACTACCGGGGAGTGGCTTGCGTAGTGCGCAAGATGTTCGCTGGGGAACGCTGCCCAGGAACTCCAGATTACTTCCTTGATGTAAATATAACCTGCTGTTTGTATTCTAAACGCGATTCCATGTTTATATTTCTTGTTGTAAATGGAACCGATCGCCCGGTTGTGGTTTTGGACCAGACCTTGGGCAGAAATTGAAGGCATTTCAAGGTTTTTGCGGTGACTTGCGGAAGAGCTGAAACCATTTGCTCTGCTGGCTGCCAAACGGAATCTGCATAGGTTTGAACGCAATATCGCAACAAGATCTCTTCCGTGTTATTGAGGCCGCACCATTCAACTGCTGGATTGAGGTTCAGTATCTTGGTTGGAATTCAGCACTTAAATCTAAGCGCGGACTAGGATCCATCTCCCTTCTACTGCATGACAGCTCGCCACTACCACTTTCATCTCTCGTGTGCGCCTTATCAAGGGTCAGATTCTATTTTCCTCCCCTTCCCGTCCACCAGAAGCTTAATCAGGGTGCATTGTCTTTCGCGCTTCTCGGCCAGATCATCAAGCTCGGTGCGATGATGTAAAGACTTTGGCTCTGGCGCGATGCCTTGGCACAGATTGCTCGCACAACGCTCTAATGAAAGTGAAGATCATTATCCACCGACGTGACGGAAGGGGATAGGTATATCGACTGGCTGTGAAAGATTCGGTTGATGATGTATATCTCTTCTTATGCCTTAAAAGCAATACAGCAGCAAGCAGCGGGAAGGTTTGGGGAAAATGAAAATTGAAAATTTATTAATTTCATTTCTCTGCCCGTTTCGCCCCGCGTGGTTCGGACGAAGATTGTGCCTAGCGGCATTTACGAAAAGTAAAAGCCTTTTAAAAACATTAAGCCTCAAGAGAAGCCAGCCTCTGGACACGGACAAACTCTTGGGGGATGATGGTGTAATGAATCCTTTTTGAGCTGTGCCTGTGCTAGAGGAGGTGGTGACTGTAACTAAATGAAGCAACGTTTAATTAGAGGCTCGGCACGGTATTGAAGCGCACCGTGGATTAATCAGATAATTGCTTTCGTTTTCTGCGTGAGGCAATCTAAAAATACAGAATGAAGAGGTGGAGTCGTCGTTGGGTCGGAGTTTTCGGTAGCTTCGGTGTCCAGTTTCCAATAAATATTTCAAATTTTCACTTCATGTTTACCAATAGAGCTGATGCGGCAGTTATAAAAATAGCTCAGCTTTCAAATGGTAATCAAAATAGTGTCACAATTTTTCAAACAAGTTTCTGGTTGAAATGGTTTCTCGCACAATTTTGAATAACAAATCCCAAAGTCAACACTGCCATTAAGCTTTACAATGCAAAACAAACCTAGGCTGAATATGCATTTTGCCCGTTTTTGGCCATCCCACTCTTAACTCACTACGGTAACGTTCCAATTCCTTCACCCAACAAAATCCCTTTTGTCGGTGGCCTCGGATTAGTCGGTAAGTGTGTCCGACCTTCTCCCCACCCCCTACCCCGCAATGGCTTAATTTTACGTGTTTCGTTTCGGAACCGGACGACGGCAAACTTGACCGTATTTTGCCGTCGATAGCAGGAGAGGGCCCTCTCCAAAACCATGTCCATACGGTCGGCAAGAGAGGAGGTGGTCGGTCGTAGCTGGTGCCCGTCCGGGGCAGGGTTTGAAGTCCGCGTGCAATCATTATGCGCGCAGTTTTCACTTTCAATTCTCACTTTCAGCTGGAACCGGTTTTCGGTTGGCTGACGGGGTGGTGAAGATATACCGAAGCGTTTGATATGCAGATAGTGAGAGTGAGAGATATACAAAACAAAAAAATACACACCACGCCGCCACGGACCAATATCATCTGGAACATCGGAACATAGAGACATTTCAGGGTTTTATGACACAGCTGGGATATTGTGGGTTGTGAGGTGTCGTTTACTTCCCATAATTTATGACCGATTAGCTCAATGACCGGGAGAAACCTCGGGATGTTTGGAGTGTGAAGCTTCCCATAACGGCGAACACACGTGGGTCTCGGTGGTTTCCCCGCGTCGGTTTATTGATCTGTGGATCATTTTTGGAATCGTTATTGCTGCTCTCTGCGGGGTTTGCTATGCAAATAAACGTGCACATTGGGCCAAACTAATCTCGTGGCGAAATA
>SIXB01000077.1:32541-118085 GCA_007018985.1 Anopheles bwambae
CCCCCCCCCCCCCCCCCCTCTGGACATTCGCCCGAACACAGGAATGACGCGACAATATTCCGAGGCGAGCAGGAAAAGGCCCGGCATGCAGTTTTTGCAACACGCAATCGTTTGCGTGTGCCGGAACTCGTTCGTGTGTTTTTCATTGTGGGTCTGGTAGAGTTGTTGTGTGGCCGGGAGGTGCTAAGTACAGGTCCGGTCCCCAATATCTCGTAACTCCCCCGATAAAAGGGGTTTTGCCTTCGGTAGTGCAGTGTCTAAAGCTTCCCCGGGGCGAAGCGGGCTGGGTCCGTCCGAAAGTCTTGGTACGTGGAGCGACAACAACAGCTTCACGAGATGGAATGAATATGTTCGGTTCAGTAATTGCATCAATTGTGTGCTCTGTGTCCCAAATGCGTTCGGTGCATAATCATAAACAGGGGCGATGTGTGCACCGGCTCCGGTGGGACCGGTTGCGAGGAAATGAGTTTGCTAGCTGGGAATGAGGAAATTATAGCCCTGGGTGATGCTCACATTCTCACATTATCGCATTAAAAGTGAGAGTTTGGACGAACCACACGAACCACGGGTGAAGGAATGGAGCTTGATAATAGTTTTGTCATTGTGTTGGTAATTGTTTATCGCGTGACGGTTTTTCAGTATCCAGATTTTCGTTAAGGAATTTGCGAAAAAGGCTTATTTGGGAATAGATTTGTTGGCATGTAGTTTCGCAACAGAGATAATAAAACATTATAGACAGACTTTTTATTTACCTCAACAGTATGCGGATACATTTCCGGGGCAATTTTTGAGACAAGTTTGTTCAATGTTCTCAACCACTCCAAAGCTTGTTAACCATCATTTATCAATCTCCAAAAACAATCGCATTGAATGATTGATCTTCTTGATTGATCCGTTGATCGATTTTGGCTAAGTAGTAGCAGACTGCAAACTAATCATGTCCGATGTCATAATAGCCAACGAGGACTCCGCTTCTGCGTCATTGACGTCCTTATTTCTTGTGTCTTGTTAAATTGAGGCCAGATTAGCATTTGATTACCTCTTAAGGTCTTTTAAAACAGTGATCGTGATTATATTCATTTCTAATTCCATTCCAAAGTCTTGGAATGGCCAATTGTATATACATCTGCGAAGAGATCGATGTTCCTGAGATACTCTCGGCAACCTGACGCTTACTATATAAGCCAAACATCAAAGTCAACCACAACTGAGTCACCGATGGACATCTCTAGGATTTTGGAGACGAAGATCATCTCTAGATCACATAACCTTGGTTGTTAATTATTATGAGATATTTGTATTCTTGATGCGTTAAGTTAAGCTTTTTTTTGTTTTTTCTTTCAAAAAAACGAGCAGACGTAAGATCTGGTGAGTGGTTTTACTGACTCATAAAAATAATTGATTTTTACTGACAGCAGCCTATAACTTCTTAAGTACAGTACAGTATACCGAAACTATTTGAGAGGGCTACGATTGTTTGCTCTCTTTTTCTTAATATTAACTTTCACAAATTAGACCATCGTCGTGCAAACTGCAAAGCTCCATAAAAAAGAATCCTTTTTATATTTTTACAACCTTACTTTTTCCTGCCCGAACTGTCTTAATCTCCATAAACCCTTGGGATGGGGTAATAAATTTTGCGATATATATTTTTAGCACGCGCTCTTTCTCTCCTGCTATTACTCTACACACAACCGTTGAAAAATGTGACCCGATATTAGCGTGTCAGCAACACCGACACCTAACACTACGTCTCGTACTGGAACCCATTTCGCGGAAGGTCATAAAGCACTAACCCACCCCTGCGCCATGGCACTGGCTTGTCGATAATAATTATAAATCAAACTTCACCCAACTTTGGCTTTTAAAATGTTTTTCCCATAAAAAAACCGAAAGGTCCAGGGATGAAAGTTTGCTGCCAGCTCGCCCTAACTAAGGCGGATGTACGAAACTAGGCGACTTGGATTAATTTTAAAGCGGACTAAGAGGAGGTGAGCAAAAAGCACGCATCGTGAAACAGAGCCCATCTCCCAATTTATGGTCGTTGTAAAATGGGTTGCTTTTTTGTTTCTTCTATCGTTCCGTTTATTTGGGTCGGATAATTTTCAAAGCGTAAGAAAGTGGTGAGGTATTAAGGATGTGGGGAGCAGTTATACTAAGGCCACATGGTAGAAGGGTTTTTCGGCTTTTCGGTTGGAGATGAAAAACAAGGAATTCGTGTTTTAGGGTGACCTAATTTGCACAAGCTTCGGCATAGTTGAAGGTATGTTTCCATTGGGATGCATTGACGTTAACTCAGAATTTCTTGGGACACAATCAAAATTTGCTCTTCCCAGCAGGACCATCCTTTCATATGTTTACCCAGCTCAAAACTTCAAAAGATGCTTTCACTGTCTTGCTCGATTGGTTTCGTTTGCCTGCGAGCGAGACGACTGTGAAACCTCCGAACCGAACTAGACAAACGTAACATCGCGCAGTATGATGTGTACATTAATCAAACATGAATCAACTCACTGTCACGCGACGGTTTTAATGTACTCCAGCTGTACACCATCTCTTGCCGGCGCGTTCCACCGCTCACATCCACGTACATTGAGAGATGTGTTGCCATCACCATCGGGCTGGACTCAGCGGAAAGTCACTGAACCGTGAGCATTTTACCAAACGGGCGTACTTCGATCCTAAGCTCGCCGAGCATGTGGCCCACTCCACCGTTGATTAGATGCAGCAGGAATCGAACATCGGAGGAGCCGGTTTTTCTCGGCGCGTGTGTGTGTGTGTTTGTGTCTGTACACGAAGCACTCTGCTTTACCTTGTACACAGCGAGCCGGATTCAAGTTTTGGTTTTCCATTTTACGTTACGGATGATTTATTCCATTATCGGACGACCTAACTGTAACTGGTACTGCCGGCCAACGTCTCGTGTCTTCCATCATCACGGACAACATCGGGCGGGATGAATCGTAAATCGCTTTGCTCGGTTACATACGCTTACACGCTTCTTTCTTCTTGTTCTCCCCATTTTCAGATTGTCTTGAAAGGCCCATGCGAAAGATTCTAAAGGTCGTGCTTGGATGCTGTGGCAGTGCGTGATGCTTGCAGCAGTAAGTAGCAGCTGCAGCCAAGTAACTGTAGCTGATAAGGCTAATTAAAAGTTGGTTTTCATCGCTACTGAATTCCCATCGATTGATACACCAGGACGACCATCTAAATCTCTGGACGCTTCTTGCAGAGCGCGCACGACGTTTGACACTCAGTGCACAGTGACAGGTTGCGATCGGGTTTCGACGCCTCAAGTGTGTTACAAAAAGTGTCGTTGTCGTCGGGCTGTACGTTCTCAACTGACCTCCCGTAGCATCAAGGCAGTGTTTTTGGGGGCGGCGAGCTGAGGATGATAGTCTTCGATGACCTGGAGCACACCGTGGGAGCACTACTGGAGGCGTTGCATTCGAGCGGCCACTGCCCATAGTGACACGGCGAAGACATCGATCGAGAAGTAAAAAAAGCCTCTGGAGATTTCGCTGCTGCGTACCGTACCGTAGGGCACCCGGTGAGGGCGCGAGCCGTGTGAAAACGGGAATCCGATCCATAAATCACGAAATCACCCTGCAAGGCACAAGAGAAAACCACGGCCAATAAATAAAGGCGATAAAGAACGGCCGGTGAAAAAGAAGCATTTAACCAGAAGAACCAGTAGAAAACGAAACGAGAGAAAAGAGAAACGGATAAAACACGAAAACAGCGTTATTGCGTAAAGGTAGAAAGGCAAAAACGAGCTAAAGAACGCGGCAGAACGGAAAAGAAACCTTCAGTGGCAGCAGTAGTAAAGGGTGAAATTTGGTGCGAAGCAAAGGTGAAGAATATTTCCTTCCCGTGTGCATCGGTGCCCACCGCCGGAACGCCGGACATCCGGGACACCCTTGAAAAGTGTTCTTGTGTGTGCGTGTGCGTGTGTGTATGAGAAAGATAGTGTAAGAAAGGTAGAGGTGTATATTTGATCGTTGGTGAAGGTGTTGGAGCACCTGTAGGTGAGTGAATGTAAAGTGTTTGTTTCGATTGAATACAATCGATTAAAATATTCGTATTGTGCGACCAATCTGTGTGTGAGTTTGTGTTAAGATCGTGTAAGATATCGTATTTATTGCTGTTACTTGTCGGAAGTGTAATAGTACACGAAATTACGTTTATCGCTACGATCGGAATCTGATCAGCAGGAACAGTGTTGAACAATTGACGATTTCTGGGATCCATCTCGGAGTTGGAGTTTTAAGTTGGAAGGTAAGTTCTGAAACTCTGGAACTGAGATATATGATATTTTTAATGACGAGAATTTAACCACATGCCAGAACATTTAAATCGTTTCAAGAAGATTTCAATTTCTGAATATGAAGCATTGCTTCTGGTAAAGCGGATTATGGGGGCTTTGATTTCATACAGCTGTATGTAAAGTTTTGGATATTTATAGTTTGATTTTAATCTTAATAGATGAAGTTTCAATGTTGGAATTGATAGATTATTACAAGTTTGTAAGGATATTAAACTGTAACTCCATTTAGGATAGGAGTGTTCCAACTAGCAGCAGTATTCTAGCAACAGTTCCAGCAGTTCCAACAGTTCCAACTAGCAGTAGTATTCTAGTCAGCTAGTTCAGTAGCATTACTCTAGTCTAAAATAGATTTAAATCAAGTCTAATTCTGGTCTAAATTCATATAAAGGTCCCTTTTCATTCTCAACCACAATAACGTCTCAATCAGCTTAACGGAACTTTTGATAAAAATATAACGGACTTCAAAACTATGTAAAAAATGGGGAAGAAATCAGCAAAATCACGCTTCCCAATACAAAATCTTTTTTATTCTGCTGCTATGCCCATCTTCTTAACGTCCTTGCCAGTGAACTGAACTCCATACGTCACACGAAGAGGAACGGTATTTGATGTGTGTCCCCGTACCCACGGATGGCCGATCATGTCATACACCTGGAGAGTGACTCACTCCAGGACGTTGCCTTAATACCTGTCACATATGCCACAAGTCCATTCAGCTCATCTGCGCCCTGTGTAGAGCAGAAAACGCTACGAGCGTGTGTGTGTGTGTATGTGTGGCTTCAAATGAGCTGAAGAAAGTGGTTGCTTGTATAGGGCCGCCCCGGTTTTCTCTACCCATCCCATGTCTTGTTTGCTTCTTATCACCCGCCACTACCCGCACTTATCTTCTTCCCTCTACTGACACGCTTTGACAGTGTTCGCCCTGCCAATCGAACGGATCGAGGGTCATCGCGATAGGTTCGGCTGATTCATTAACATCGCACGACCTCCTGCCGCGGTGCCGTGGAGTTTCCGTGCGAAATCGACCACTAACCTTAGCGCGGGGCCCGCGATGCGTCACCTCTGGGCTGATGAGAAGCGAGGGAGGGGTACAGTGAGGGCTGGGGGAAAGAGTGGCCCATTAGTGGCGCAGAAAATGGATCTCATTCTTCGCGTATGTGCGCGTTCTATCGAGTGATGCTATCGGCGTACATCGTCGGGAAGAGAGTGGGGTTGTACCGGCGTGTCTCGACGGCTTGAATTTACAAGGACCGATGTGCACACACACAAAAAAATCGACCGATACGAAGACGTGCTTGTACGCACATGTTGAGCGTGTCCGTGTCCTCGCGTGCCGATGTGGATACGCCTGGTTTTTTTTAAAAGGGAAGGAGGTTTTGGGATCGATTTGCTGAATTCAGTTGTCGCGCGCGAGCCGTACTGGAAACACTTGAGCTGTTGGAGTTGAGTGAGTCGATTGAGTCCCCGTGGTGCATAGTGATGAGTGAACTGTGCAGTGCAAAATTGGTTGTGGCATATATAGAAGTTCGTTTCGTGTGCAGCTGTAGTTTTAGACGCAGGGTTTAGATTAAACATTTCTGAGATTTAGTGAGGTGGTCAACCTGATCTTTGAAGTTGCACATCAGTTGCCAAATTTAGTTGTCCATAATATATCCTTGTTAAATTGGCGAGTACTCATGCTCCTTGATGCTCTCCAAAATATCTTATGTACCATAAATCATTGTCAAAATTATTTGTTGTGTTTTCTTTGTGCATCATTTTCAATGTTTTCTTTATTTAGTGGAGTAGCGAATGAGAATCAATATTAGAAGCTATATATTACAAGAACGAAAGTAAGATTCGATGATTCGATGATTCGATCTCTCAGCAGTATTGTGCGATGTCATGAAGGTCTCGGGTAACTTAATTTATAAAGAAGTGTTGAAGTGTTAATTGTTTCGTTTTGAGCTCTTTTCCATGTGTAATATCAGTGCAACGATTAGTCACTTCGGATCATAACAATCTTGTATGCGTTCCTGGGTACAACTCTTACAAGACATCTGCTCTTCCATGCCATCGATCTCTATCAAACTCTGACGGCTGCATCGAAGGTAACTCGAGAACAATTAAACACGTTATCCACTCATCTCTGCCCGTAGTGAAATCAGGCGTAAAATTGTTGTCCTCTCGTACGTCTAGTCTAGACAAGAACCCCAACTCCCGCTCCAGCCTGTGTTTAGTCAATCGAGATAACTTCCTGGGCCTACATTTTATGAGGTGAAGTTTTTCCAACAATTTGCCTGAACCTTTCTCCCTTTTCTGCCGCCCTGAACTGGAGGATACACGAGCAAAGGGAAAAAGTCAAGCATCATCCACAGAGCGTGCGCCGTGTGTGTGTGTGTGGATGCGTTCTAATGAATTCCTCACGCTTCGATTCCTGAACGTATCGGAGCGACATGACCATATGGAGGGTTACACCCAGACTGGGGGAGGGGAGGGCGGATGATGTACCCAGCTAGCTCCGCCAGTCAGTTGATTGATGTATGCATTTTAATCTAATTTCTGCTTAATAGATAACTGTACCCCGGGACGCGTAGTGTGGTGCCGTTCGGGGTTACTGAACCTCCACTTTTACTACCCCGCGTGTTTGCATCCACCGCACGCGGAAGGATGCTGGCGTTTGCGTCCGTGTGTGACGGTGATTCTAACGGGGACAAGGGGACGCACGGGGCAGAGTTACAAAAAACCGGGTGGATTGAATAATTTCAACCCTCAACACACGGGTTCGATTAATATGCATGGCGTGATCCGGTAAATAAGATATTCAAA
Organism: Anopheles bwambae; assembly: GCA_007018985.1. Taxonomy (NCBI): domain Eukaryota; kingdom Metazoa; phylum Arthropoda; class Insecta; order Diptera; family Culicidae; genus Anopheles; species Anopheles bwambae. Next base: position 39,677 of record SIXB01000077.1, read on the forward strand.
CAAGGCGCTCGCGGGCGAACATTGGGAGCAGAAGAGGAGCAAAAATCATGCGAGGGATGTGGGAGCACACTTCTATAGGGATTCTCCGATACGTATCGGACGAGGAAGTTGGTTTTCTGGTGCGAGGATGTGGCGGCAGCGTATATGTGAAGCCTGACACCTGGAACACCGTCGGTTCGAAAATCGATAAGTCCAGAGGCAGCCGATAGGCGAAGGCGAGCGTATAACATTGTGGAGAAGCGGGCAGCAAAAAAAAAAGGCTGCATAAAATTGCTTCACATTACAGCACGCGGGATGCAACCATCGCGTGGTAGTTAAATATAGATCAATGCAATTGCAATCGCGAACCGGGCACGGGAAATACACACCGGCCATCGTGTTGAACCTTGCTGTTGATTCCTTGCTGTTTGCTGATCGCTGGCAATCGGAAGGGGGTCCGTGTTGGGTTTTTCGTTTTGCATTTTATTCTTGTTCAACGTTCGGCATTAGCCACGCTCGGTGTGCACGGCGGCAGGTTGCGTACAGTGAATTGGCGTGCGGGAAAGGTTAAACAAAAACAGGCGAGGAGAGCGTAACAAAAACGGTATCCGCATGCAACACAGGAAATGCAATCGGCACAGGTGGTTGGTTTTAGGTGGCCAGTATGGCGTTGATCGGATTGCTTGTTGTTCTTGCAGCTGGAATGCATTTTCAATTGTGTCGTTTGCGTATTTTTACATCGAAAACGTTGTGTTTTATTGTTTGAAAATGTTTGTATATGTTTTCAAAATGAAAAAAATATTCTAGAACAATTCACAAGGCTTTGGCGTTATATTTACAAGCAGTGTTTTGCAAAAGCCGGTCTCGTAGTACAGTCGTCAACTCGTACGACTTAACAACATGCCCGTCATGGGTTCAATCCCCAAATAGACCGCGCCGCCATACGTAGGACTGACTATCCTGCTATTGGGGGAAATCAATTAGTCACTGAAAGCCAAGCCCACAAGTGGGTACAGGCAGGCCTTGACCGACATCGGTTGTTGAGCCAAAGAAGAAGAAGAAGAAGTTTTGCAAAACAGTTTGCATGTAATTTCATATTTACAGTGCTTGTAAACAGATTGAAATCGAACGAACTCTGTTTAATGAACTTCTTAGTAATGAAGTGATTCAATTGTAGATTGTTTGATATATATGGATTATTTATAGTCAGTTATTTTGGATCTAGATTCAGTGAATGTATGTATCAATCAATTTTGGTTCTTTAAAATTGTCGGCTTGCTTGAGCGGGTTTGGACACTCTTACAGCGGACCAATACTGGTAAGGGGATGTAGCGCAGGATACGCAAGTAAATAACTATTCTTACGTATTCAAAAACATCGCCAGATGTGTTGCCTTAGTACACTGCAATTAAGCTAAAGGACATTATAGCGGTTGTTCTGGACAGTTATAGAGAAATCCTGGTATATAATACTAAAGAACTATGAAAAGTTTGATTGGATTTTGTGAAGTCATCCACAGTCCGGGACGTTCAATCAAGAACATTTAAACTAATTGATTTAACTATTCATATGTTGAATCTACACATCGGTTCCTTTCGACTAACAACACATCACGAATTAAAAGCTAGCTTTCAAATACCACTTCATTCGGCACTAGCAGAAATACATACCACTTTATTCTGCACTTACAGGCACACATACTAACGCAGCAGGCATACATACTAACGACACTTGGCCGTAGAATTATTACATTTCCGAGAAAGCTTCATCACAGCTTCGGCTTCGATGCGTTACACTTTTGCACTCGACACCCCGCCCTCTGGTACTGGAGAGATCCCGACAATAGTACTAATCCATTCCATTACATTCCCACTTACGAGCTGCGAGCACAGCACTCACGAAAGTCCGCCACTCTCGCTAACGATCATAGTTTGATCGCTCGTTAAAAAGTTCCCATTGCTTGTGGTCCCAGCTCCGGGAGCGCAGTAGCAGGTCGGGAAAGCATGGAAAGTTTACGAGCGTGTTTGTGTTTGCTGCCGGAGCAGCGCTTGCCGGAGAATAGTTTGACTTCAGTTCGCAACCCAGTTTGGGTTCGTTCTGGAGTTCGGTGGTATGAGCGTTGAGTTTCTAAAGTCAAACCACCGACCGGCTGGAGCAGGAAAACGGACTTCGATGCCCATCAATTGCAGCGTGTACAGCAACGAGCGAATGAGAGATAGGGAGAGAGAGATCTAGCCTGCATTATTGACGAGACGTTTTCCGGAGTCGGATTATCATGGGATGGATAATAATTTGATTGTAAATATTTGATAAGGTTTTCGAAAGTTGCTGGAGTAGCGCGCCGCACCGACTTGCTCTTGGGTGTCGTTTTGTGATGTCGCTTCTGGAGATGATGAACTCTTGTCCTCTGGCTTTCCTGCTCACACAGTACATCGCTGTTGATTGAACACTGCCCGTTTCCAACGATTGAAAGCACATCGTGAAATCGATCCGTCGATGCCCCGAGAGATTTGCTGCATAGCCGTTATTAGCTGTGTGCATGAATGAAATATTGATGAACGAGCAGATAGAACCGTAGTTGAGGTTAAGACGTCTAATCCAAACCATGTGAACAGATCTTCCTAAGGGCTCTTTGGAGATCCACGGTACCGTCGCATCCATCTTCCCGGGCCGTTGTGAGCCTTTTGATGCAATTTGCTTTCAAATCCTCCCGCAGGGCTAATCGTCAATGCAGTTTCGATGTCATCGGTCGACGACTGCAGGGCAACGCAATCCCAATCGCGACCAAGAATTGACTCCATCTCCTTTGCCACCGTTGTCCGTGCGAATCTCGGCGAAAACAGACGATGAGCAGGACGCCGCAGGACGACGGTGCATCACAACAACCCAGCAACCTAAGATATCGTTCGTACGCAAGACAACGCAAGAACAATGAGCAAATTTATCATCTCTGTGCCCGCCTCGCTTCCTGCCCGGCCCGGTCATTGTGCTCCCCCTCCCCAACGGGTGAACGGTGAAACATGCGCCAAATAAACATATCATAAATAACGAATCTTGCTCCAAAGTGCCGTGCGATTGTGGCTCCGTTCATCCCTGACCCCCGAGGCTCCCCAGGGCTGGGAGCGGAAGGAAAGCACCCATTACACAAACGGCACAAACCTGAGAACAGCAGCAGCAGCAGCAGGGCATCTCCGCCCGCCCGCTGCAGAAGACAAACGGGCGACGATTCCACGCACGAAGAAGCCGGTTGTTCGCGCTTATCGCCGGCCGGTCGCTCTTCCTTATTTCATTAATCATACTTTTTCGCATGCACTGTTTGTTTTCTGTGTTACTACACGAGTTATTTTTGCACATTACGTTTTGCGATGCCCATTTTTTTTCCTACTGCATCGGGACTGCAATTGCTTCCAGTCGATTGGTGGTTTCCTTTATTCATTCTATATGTTTTGTTTGGTTTTTTCTCTCATTCTGTTGTACTCGTGTGCCACTTTACCTCGCTCCTATTTGCTGCAATTCTACTGCTGTGTACTTATCTTGCTAGTTAACTTGCGTTTGTATGCTTTTTAAATGAGTTTTATGCCATTTTTTACTCTTCTCGTATTTATTTCCACCGCAGCTAGAGTAATTGAGAACGCAAAACTAGCTTTCTAGCTGTGATCGGGTTTCTACTGCTCGCAAACAAATTATTCATCGATAACCAACCCGATGTTGGAACAGGGTGTCCCCCACGGTTCTGTATTTGCCTTTTGTGGTATATCGTGTCAGATTTGCAGTGCGAGAACCTGTTCCGTATTGGATCCTGAGTGCGCTCAAGCTCCAGAAGGTTCCTTATTTGTGGTGCAGCATCATGAAGAACCCGTGGATCGTGGTCCGCTGCTGGACTTTAATTATCAATTTCCATTTATGCGCTTTTCATGTTCGATTTAACAGTTTCGCTTTTTTTTTGCTCCGATGGGACTCCGCACTCTGTAGCATGCGCATATTTTTGCATCTGTTGCGCGGCTACGCCTCGTCTGGCGTAACTGTCTCGCGTGGTCGTGGTAGTAAAGGCTACGCATCTTCAAACAAGCGTACAGACACGGGGCGTCCCATTTGTTATATGACCATATCTAATGGCAAGTTGGCAATTCGGATTGCGACGGTTTGAAATCGTTTGTTGTTGTGAGTGGTGCAATTACGGGAGCACGGATACGCAACTGGAAGCGCAATCATTCGGCTTCTTAGAATTGTCCAAACTCCTGTGACAACTGCTGTACGATTAGTTTGTTAAGACATAAAAGTTACGCAGTGTTAAATGTTAGGTACTTTAAAATAGTTTACCATCTACCCAAGAGTTTATCTGTGCAATCACGCCTGTGCTAAGTTTGCACCCTGCCTGTCCCCCTCTTTTTAGAACCACAATTTCCAGTGCTTTATCTTCTTCACTTATAATTCGAAGATTTACCCCAGCAAGACCTGTTGCGATTCAAGAATGACATGCGCACATTCAGATCTGACAGTAATCATTACCTACGGACGGGATGCCAACAATTCTAGGCTACATCCTGTCCCGTACCAGCCACCCAGTAAGGGATGCTGGCAGCAAAGCTGCACAAATAAAGACATTCGAGTTGTGGTTCCGCTTTTCTCGCATCCAGCATCTGCGATCCATGTCGGCGCTTGCCTTCGAGCGAATGTAGCAACACTCGCAGCCGTACACGACGGTGCTCGCTGCGCACGGTGCATTGACATTTTGATTGATTTATGGGCTTCCGATACGACTCACCTTCACCTTGCTTTGGGTGTGCATGAAGCGGTACGGATTCTATCCACCCGCTAAGATGGTCTCGCCGGTCTAACGAAACTAGGTGAGGGATTCCTGCAGGGTGCGTTCGGTGATTGATGGATGCGTCTAGCTAGAGCAACAATAAAAAATGGGAAAGGACCAAAGATATAAGAATTAATTTCTTGGTTCTTCTCCATTCTTCCTCTGTGCATCACGAAGCATCCCTAGTTTTTGGGTATCCGGTAAAAAGCGTACAAACGGCAGAGGCAGTTATTTAACAAGACAACAATGCTGAAGTAACATCACAATCTTATCGAATCGAAAGTTCAGAAGCTTGTTCCTGACCGTAGGAGTCGCTTTGAGAGATGAAGCAATGAGCTTGTTTGCTTGTTCGGGTACCTTTCCATGCCTGCCCATCAACCAATATCAGTGACTCATCACTTGCTCTCCCATATCAGAATGCACCCAATAACATCCCAATTGTGCTGGTCCGATTTAAAATCAATCGATTGTTGATTTATCATACCCAGCGCGCTGCATCTCGCGCAAACCCCAAATTTCATAACCACGGGCAACAACGTGCGTGTCAACCGGACAAGATACGACCGGTGGGGGGTTTGCTTCGGTCGGTGGCCCCTTTAAACTAGGACATGGCCCCATTCTGTTTTTGCTTTTGATTATTACAAAACACAATCAAAAACATAACACCCCGAACCTGAACTGCTACTACGCCGGCGAAGGGTGCAGGCTGTTGAGGGGGTCTTGTTTCACTACTGCACGATGCTGCTACTGCTCATGTTCATGTTGCACCAATTAGCTGTAAGTTGACAACCGGACCGGCACGTTTCAAGTGACATTGCGCTTGCGGCATTGGAGCTTTCGATGAATGAATATTGCAGCTGCAGTTTTGTGGCTACTGTTTGTTGATATATTGACTGAATTGGAGAGTAAATGCATGGTTTATTTCAATATTTGTTGGGAGCAATATACCTACAGGGCATGTTGAAACAAATGAATATTAAAATCCTTCTGTATAGAAAGAACTGATATAATAACAAGAAGCCGAAAAACAGCCATCACTCGATAAGCCACCCGGAATGATGGTTTTGCAAACCCCGAATTCATCCAATGTCACATTGCCACAGATTAAGCCCTCGTCGAAATGTGACAACATTCCACCGTCGCTCCTAGCAACGCAGATTTATCTTGTTCTGCCTTTCAATATACAGCTCCCCTGAAACAGGTCGCACACGGTTGAACAAAAAAGAGAGGTGCTTTCAGAGTAGCTGCTGGTCGGTCGGGTGAATTATCTGATCCTGTCTGTGTCCCCCTCAAGCTTGCTGTTCGGTTTTGGGACATTATGGTGGTGGGATTAACAACAGCAACAACAACTCACCGTGGTGCACTTTTCGATAAAACCACTGTCTGCTTGTGGTCGGACGTTTATTTACGCTTGGTACCATGGAGGCACAGGTCGGATTTTTCGTCACCCGGTTAGCACGGACGTTCGCTTTCGTTTTTTTTTTGTCTCTAAGAGACAGTGTTGCCCCTGTTTTGTCACTTCTTTAGCTGGCTTTTAGTATAAGAACCTTTTTTTCTTTTGTTTTTTATCTTGTAGGCCTTTACGTGTGCCTAGATCCATTCCAAACTAATGGACTGCTAGGTTGATAAATGTCTGGTTGTCGTACCGGGTGCCTGGGTTGGGTCTCTCCTCAGTAGCAGTAGAGGTGACATAACGAGAGAAGTTGGAGTAGAAAAGTAACGGAAAACAAAAGTCATTCAAGAATGAAAACTACTAAACCTTTGTATTGTGGCTTAATTGAGGGCGAGAGACCCTAATGATGCCGTGTAGCCGTAGAACTATAAAGTATCTGAAGATGGTCCTTAGGGGAACTAAGAGATTTACTACGAAAGTGAAAGGTAGAGACTACTTTAAATCAAATGTACAAATTATTGGGTGAGATGAAACATTCTGGAAGCACAACAGAATGTGTACAGCCAGCCCTTCCATAAAACCTTCATCAAGCTGTATTAGATGTTACCTTCCAACGCCACCACCTCCAACAACACCGTTCAAAGTGTAATGACTTCCAAAGGCATCCGAATCATCGCTCCGTTTCGAATGGAATTAAAATTGACTCTCTGTCGCCTCTCATTGAACCTTTTCCCGCAGGTTAATAACTTCCCAAAAGCCGCCTTGTGTCGTTAAAGGGCACTCGCACCCAGCCAACGCGTTAAGCGATCTTTGCGCCTGTCAAATCGCACTTTGCTTTTGTGTCGCTGGTTCGTGTTCTTTAGCTGTTGTTGTTGTTGTTGTTATTGCTACGCTGATCGATTCTAGCGTGAAGATCTAATGTACCAGGGGTGAAGAATCTCCCAAATGGAACACCGCTAAGCCAAGAATGCCACTCTTGGTACGGTTGTGCGGCGAAGATTTCGTTACGATCGTTAAGTGCTTTATTTTCTCACTCCTCACAAAGCGCACACTTGTAAGACGGGGGAGAGGAAGCCGACGAGCATCCATGTTCGTGCATTAGAACACATCGCTATTTACCGTTAGCACTAGGACCAAACGATGGCGTATGTAGCGTTTTGTAGTTAGAGTGACTTCTTGTAACGGGGAGAAACGACGGTACATCTTAGGTGGTGGTTAGTGAAGGCAGCTGATGATCGTGTTCTCCAATACACCTTCGTTTCGAGAACTCGTTAGAATCCATTTCGGCACAGATTAGGCCGTGCGCAAAGGCTTGCTCTGTGTGAGATCGTTCGATTGGTCAGAGCTGTATGCCAATGTCCCGGGATAGCTTCACATTGTGTACGTTGGATGTACTTTTTCGCTTACTCACCAACTCCTGTTTGGGCCAAATCACTCTAGGGTGTCACAGGGGGAAATGGCACACATCTTCCCGGCCATGCCACTGCTGGTCGCATACTATATCGAACCGCGCCATAGTCTGGTGTACTCGGTTTCTCGGTCAATGTTTCTCACGCTTGCAGTTTTTTTATTGTGCCTGTTGGCTTTTAGCCTTATGCTGGGGGCCCGCTGTATTGTCGTTAGGAAGTAATGCAAACTCACGTTCTCAGCAAGAAAGCCGCGGTGAATGTTTTTGTTTTGGATCTTGGTTTTCGCGTAAACTTTAATATATTCTTCGTGTGCACGAGAGCACGAACTGGACACTCTAGCAGCGGAACGAGAAAGCAACGAGATTGCATGTCGTCTTTGTGGGACACGGGGGGCATTGTGGCGGTGCCCCCGTCGGTGAGGAAACTTGATCCTCGCGCTGGCATTAAATCCCGTTTAGGAATGTCAATTCCATCCGGAACACACGAGTCGCTTCTGCCATATTGTAGTGGCCGCCGCATGTGGAAGGAAGCTTGCAGAGCCTGTTCCTGATGACTTTGAGATGATGCCTGCGCAAGGTGACGTCACATTGGAGATGTCGGTCGGTTCGGTGAGACGCGCTGGTAATCTTCATCGATCGCAGGAGGTGTTTGGTTACAACCCGTCCGCTTCGCTCGACAGCGTGTGTCAATCGGCAGAGACAAAGTCTTCAGAGCGAGGCTGCTGTCATTGCTTATGGCAGCACTAACCCCCGGGTCTAAATGTCCGGAACAATCTGCAAGAGCTCGGCACAGGCCGATGCGGAAGAGGCGATTGTAGGTGGTTATTGCCCTACCGATCGGTAAATGTATAGTTCGTCGCGTATCTAGTGTCACGACACCAATAAAATATAGAGTAATGGGGTGTTAATGTTATTTTTAGATAGCTTACATTTTGAGACCAAAGGAAACAGTTTGCTCCAAACAGTCTTAAAATTGGAGCTCATCACTTGATGTCAATCTTTTAGCGAGTGAAACATTTTTCTTGATCATGATGGAGCTTAATTATCAATTTACACAATCATTATCTTCACTAATAAGCTTGCTTGACGCATAGTTAAAACGCGTTCGTGCGAGTAGGAAAAAGGAAAGTGACCATTCGGCAATCGCAATAATGCACGCTCCAAGCAATCAGTCCACTTGATCAAAGCCATCCAAGCGGGAAAGTAATTAAACATCAAATAACTCTTCGAGCCGTCATCGACGCCCCTGAGTGAACATGTCTAATGCAACGTATAATTTCACTGCATCATTACTGAGACGACGCGGCAGCCCTAGCACAAAAGGGGAAGATCTTAAAAAGGGTGACATTTGAAAAGAAGGTCCGTGCAAGATCGTTGCTAATGAAGCATTGAAGCATATAGCAGTCCGTTTTCGTCGCGACCAGTGGTTAGCCAACATTGTTTCTGGAGAGTATGGGGTAATAATCACACGGCGAGAGAGAGAGAGAAGCGCACTATTACCCGTTGGGTAGAGTGCGCATTACGCGATCACCTGCCAGGCTTTTGATGATCCTCCAATCGATCACCTGTCAAAAACGGGGGGATCTGAAGGCTTTCTATTTATAGCTACGCTTAGTAGTTAATTCCATTAGCCTGTTCGATCCATCAGTGTGGAGCTCACTGCCATCGGTCATCAAGTGCGAGTATTAGCGAGTAAAAGACTCTTCACAAAATTTGCGCTTGCGAAACGCTCCATGCTGCTGCAGCATATTGTGTGCGCTGTTTTAGATGGTTGCGTTACGACAATGTTTAGGACTCGATTGGAAACGATTATTAATAACAATTAAGTCAAGAGCGTTCAAGTAGCTATTGCTTGTGGTTGCCCACAGTGCGGCAAATGGATGAGGCCATCTTTTTGTAGTAGTTGTTGTTGTTAACAGTTTGCTTTGTTTTCTCGATCGGCTCGATGATCTTTTCGCTCCGATGATGAGACGTGGAGTTCCGCAATGGGCGACGCATTTTGCGATTGCGTAGCTATTATATTTTTTAGTGCTCGCCTGTGTGTGCGTGTGTTATCGTTTGGGTCGATGCGCTAGATCAGTTCCAATGAGTTGCCACTTTCGCGAGCGCGCGCGCGCCCGCTCACGCCATTCCCTTTGAGGTCATCACCGTCGATTTTGAGGTTATCTTTCGTGTCGAGTTCAAAGCGAAGCGCTAAAGACGCACTGCCCCGGGGTTGAACAGCGCGTGGTGCGTGATTTATCGGTTCGGAAGAGTGAGAGTGTCTGGATCGATTTGGTACCGCTGATACGATCTCCATGATATGAAGCCTCTTTCCTGTGACACGTTGGGATGGGAAGAGTGGATGGGCGGACGAGACTTGCGGGTCAAGCAAGTTCATCTCCGGAGCATTAAGATCGTTGACTTCTTGAAGCCAAATGGGCGAGAACGAGAGGCTAGGAAGAGGGGAGGTAACTAATGAGCTCATTTCAACCCTTCATTTCCTTTCAACTCCAACAAAGATCCTATGTGAGATCGTCCAAGGTTTCCTTTCGTCCATAATCATCGGCCGTTGGACCACTGGGAACTGATCGTTACTGTCCATGAGCGGCAATTCCACTAGCTGGAATTGCGTCAAAATGATTGACTCTTATGTCACGCCAGGTGAACTGGACCTAACGGGTTATACGCCGCCTGCTAGAGGGACACGAGCTCATTTTCAGTAGCACTTGCCGTCGCCGTGATCTTGATAAGGTCGGCGGAATATGCCTTTTTATGATGCCGAACCTCCTCTCCAAAAGGCAGCAACTAACCGCCCATTTGCTTTAACGGAGTTCCGGTTCCAAAGGAATGGTTTGCAAGAACATTGTGCCTTCCCACCAATCCACACAAGAATCCACAGTTATGAAGGTTGCATTAAAAGCCATAAGTACCGGTATGGGTGAGAACCACACCCGGAACCGTCAACAAACTCACGAATCTCGTTCACTGTGACTCTCGATCTGTTTTGTAATCTCGATCAGTGTTCGCGATCAGTGTTACAAGGAAGTTAGCTAAAAGTTGGCAAGAAATTGAAAATAGAAGCATGGTGTAGACAGGAAGGAAAACAAAACTGGAGCAAACAAGAAACTCGTGGCGGAGAATGCCTTGGAATCGTATCCAGAACGATCTTGATTAAAAGTAGCGATCAAGATGGATGGAATGGAGTAGTTTAGCTGTGTTCTCTCTATACACCCTCTTCCTAGTCTTATTCTACCTCTCGGCAAAATTATGACTATCCATACGGTGGCGAGTGACTTAATCGTATGTACATCCACACGGTTGATGAATGTAATTTTGCAATCCATCATCTCGTGGGCGCGGGAAGAGATACAGGGGATAGTTCTGAGCCGACAGACTGAATGTAACTGTTTCAAAGTGGTTTGGGCTAAGCGACTTGACTTTAAACGTTTCACTTCCTGGTTTGGCGTGGGGGAATGATGAGATATGCCCCCGTAACCACGTGATCCGTTAGATTAAACGAAACAGTTAGACGTTAGATATCTTAATAAGCTCCAAATGGTTTTCTAGTAGTTGTGACACAAATATTCCTGCCTAGGGCGTTGAAAATATCTATACTGCTGAAGATGTGCTGGAAGACTATACATCATGAAGAAGAGGGTCGAAAAATTGGATAACTTTTGTGACATTGGATATTATTATCCAACGCCAGTGCGACCTTTACCCAGGGCGTCCTGGAATCATAATTAACACGTGCGCCGAAGTTCACTCAACCTCAACGCTCAGAGTCAAACCGAATCGGATTGCATCGACTTTTAGACATCAGCTGAATTTATTGTTCCTGTGTTTGCCCGGAATTCCTGAGCTAGGGACGTTTGGGCGGGATATAGAGATATTTTGTGCACTGGGTACGATTTCCACATTCCTGCGGAAGTATCGAATTGCACACGGTGTAACTCCAAAGTGTCATCCTCGCCTTTGATCGTCACGAACTCTCCCCTCCTCAAAGCCGCATCGTCAAAAGAAGGTGTGCTTTCAAAGGTGGCGTACACAGTTTTATGTTTGCCCTTGGTCGCTCCGGCCATTTCCGAATGCGAATGTGATGCAGATGTCTAATGTTTTTACGAGCAGCGGGTAAGTCACCTTCCGAGGGTCGCTCGCGGCTGTTGTTCGATGTCTTGTTTCCTTCACTGGCTGGAGAATGGCTAAGAACATGAAAGCAATTTCTCTTTTATGTGAGATGCATATTCGGGGTGTAACCACCGCATTTCTCGTGGTGCAAATTATTCCCCGATCGGATGACTCGCGAGCAAAGGCAGCAAGGTTGAAAGTGTCGTAATTTCTTTTCGTTCTTGTTGTGCGCATGTTGTTAGGGACGATTTACGATAACGACCTGAGTGTTCGCACGGCGGTGTGGTTTTTCATCTTGATGGATGGTGTTGAGCGGCTCACTGGTGCGGAATAAAGTTTCCTATAAAAAAAAATTTAATGGTAATGAATGTAATATTTGATCTTTTGCACTAGAATTTGAAATGTTTTTCGAAAAATGTTGTGAAATGTTTTTTTTTATTAAAAATCATATAAATTTTCTTTCCTTCGATTTCTAATGCATATTTCTCTTTCTTCTCACTACAGATTCTTGTACAGAACATTCGAATCCCCATTTATCGATCTATATTATGTTTTAAGTTGTAAATGACACCGATGCAACGAAGGTAAGTAAAAACTCCCTTGTCTTTAAGTTGATTGCGTTATTTTCAGAAGAAAAAAGTGTTTTTACATTCCACCGCAATAAATTGTTTTCGTAATCAGTCTCGACGACAAAGAATCACAACGTTTGCATCTACCAGACGCTCTATTTTAAGGGCCTAGAAGTTTTTAATGGGTACGACTTGTTTTGACAGTGTTGGGATGGGTTTTTTTCACATAACTTTGTAGATCTTAGCCGAGCAGCAGAAAGTTTTGTTGCAATCGAAGGAAGGGTTAGCACTGGGTAAAACATGCTAATGAAAAGTGTTATATTATGGCGCCATCTACTAAAAAAAATAATTGAGACAAAGCACACGTTTTAAAACTGATTTCAAATAGGCTTTATCATCACCCAAACCCAAGCCACATTTTTGGGGCTCAAATCAGCTTATCAGCATACTGAGAAATTCATTCATCGTTTGCGTTTCCTACATACATTGATTGACTTCCATAAGCATTTTCCACACTCTTGTACACCTTTTTAGTCTTGTAGTCCACCCTAAAGCGTTCTTGCCGCGGGTAAACAATTCCGGGTTGTAACCACGGCTATCGGGTTACGCGTATGGCGCGCTTCTAGCCACAAGAAACAAGAGAGGGGAGGGGGGAAGGCTGCCCAAAACAAAAACTGTTCCATTAAAATCGCGGCACGGATAAGGGGCCCAGACGACGACGACTCGCGTCATCCAAACGCGGCGTTGCGAAACGCATGACATACGCAGATAATTTGCGTGTTTGGTCAGTATTTTCGTGCTAAGGTCGTCGCTTGCGGGGAGGGAGTATATCTGAGGGAGACTACCTCCCCAACACAAGCGGTTGTCAATATTGCTTGTCGCACTTTTGCGCGACTACCGACAATGAAAGCTAAAAGGGGTGGCTAGGGTTGGTTGGCCTAAAATTGGGCATAAAGTTTTGACTTTATCGGAGCGGAAAGCGGTGAACTGGAACACGGTCCCTAATGAGCAGATGAAAATAGTAGCTTCCGGAGCAATTTGTACGATAAATTAGTGAGTCACAGGTTATTAGAGATGTTTTTGAATTTAAAATCGAGGGATGTATCCCCAAATGGAAATTGATGTCTAACTAAAACAACACACAACTATCCAAAATTTTAAGATCGATGTATATAACAGATACTTAATACACTGAGTGAGCTTGTGCCGAGATGGACAACTCGTTAGAGAAATGAATATACATTTATTCCACTCTTGCTCTGAACATCTCAATGTCCAACTCAATAGCCCCGGGCATCCCAAATTAGGCACCCACGGGTTGTCAGTTGTTCGGAAATAAACACATCATTACGACAGCCGCTACTCACATCCGCCCATACAAGCGCGTCCAAAATGAGAGCATCCGCGTTTTTATCATTCATAAAGGAGATGCTAATTCAATAATGGGCGATGGGCTACTCTTGGGCGAGACGACAACAACAACAAAAAATTGTCGAGAAAAAAGGGCCACCCCAAATCCCCAGATGGCCCAAAATATGCTACACACATACATGCCCGAAAGGAAGGGATGCCAGCGCCACCATCACCTACGACCCAATTCTCAGAACGCTCCGCCGCTGTGGAATCAGGTCGCGGTGCATCAATCAAGGCAAGTGAAAAGCGCACCCGGGGCTCCAGCGCCACACACTTGGAGCGCTTGGGGAGTCCAAATTGGCCGGGATCAACACACGCTTACGCTTTGTTTCTTCTTGTTTTTGTTCCCCTCATTTATCCCTTATTTTCTCTCTCTCTCTCGATTGCATCCCAAAAATTGGCTTTCACCTTGGCCCAGCTGCTGCGCTAGGTCGTGGGTACCTTCTACTCTACCCTTCGTGTTACAGATATTTTTCATGCCAATCTGTGCAAAGCGACTCCACTCAGAGTTTGGGTCGTGTTGGAGTCGACACCTATCATCTATCCGCCACCCGGCGAGAGGAAATATGTCCAACGGTGAAAGACGGAATTTGGGAATTTAAAAATTAACCCCAACCAATAATAAGGAGCGCGCGCATACCGAACCACCGTGTGCCACCAGTGACAAACGATGCCCCGGCCGTCGTCGTGTGTCTCAAGCACGTGTTGATTGAGGCGGACGTAGCAACCGCTGGGACGATTATCATTTTTCCACACTCATTTTGTTGCCAGGGGAACATAATAGGGCGAGCAGAAGGGGGGGTCGTGGAATGGTTTAAGTACACAGAGGCTATACAGCGCCACTATAGGCGCTACAGTATGTGACGATTGAAATATTATGTATTGGAAAAAAACCCCTGGGTAGTAATCAATGTTATCGTATTATTGGAAAATAAATAGCTTCTCACGTTTTACTACCATCACATTGGTTCAAGATCATTCCCAACATTATTCCCCCATCGAATTTCGAACCTCTGGCGCTGTCCGTATGGTAACCCAATTCTTCAAGAATACGGCATGATCGTCGTTCTTGTCACCTGCCCAGACAGGCGCACTGCAGGCGCCAACGATCAGCTGCCAAAGCGTGACAACTCGTCTGCGGGAGATACAGAGGTTCCTACAGAGGTACGCATAAAAATACCTTCCAACTTTCCAACAAGCGCATTCTGCAAGCACGAGGCGACAGCAATAAACTCTCCCAACCCTGCAGGAAGAAAGTAATTCCCCCTTTGGGGGGCCACAGAAGAATGGCCCTTAAATGGTCGCTCTACCATGGTGGTGTGCTCCACGGTCAAATAGAATGCGTTCGTGCGTGCCGAAAGAGTGATTCCTGTCTACTTGTGCGGTGTGGCTTTGCCTCGTTTTTTTTTAGGTATAATTTTAGAGCGACACTTTAGCCGGCCACCTCCAGGCGGAGTCGCCATCGTTCGGAAGATCAAGGAACGTCTCGGTGCGTCGCCTGACTGTAAATCAATCTTGGAAGGTTAGCCCCTGACGGGGTGCTCTCGACACCACCACCAAAAGGCCAAAAACACACACAGACACATCGCATGCACTCTATAGCGCACACGTTTTGCACACACCGCAAGGGTGAGCATTAAAAATAATTATTTATGATCTTCAGGCCCGTTCGTCCCCTTAGTCGGCAGCGTTCGGAGAAATTTATATGCATTTCGCGACGTTTCTGCATGCATAGGTTGCTGCAACAGGTCCGCATAACCGGCCGCGCGCACCGTTTAATGACGGATGCAAGGTGACACGATGAATTATTGGCGGGATGCGTTCGGTTTTCGTCCCTCCTGGTTTCGGTTGCGCCTTCACATGCCGCTATGGCTGGCCGCCCTGTTGTGTGCGCTTGTTAGGGTTAATAACATCTCACGTGTTCTGCTCGAGTGCGTTCTCTTCGGTTTCGGGAGGAGGGCACTTTTAATCAGGCAAAATGAGTTGAGAAAATTGTAATTAAAAGTGGAGCCCTGGAGAAAGAGCGTTAAGGCAACATCTGCTACTTTTTCGTTGGTGTGGGGTACTGCGCGGGCCATAGCAAAAGGGGGTGTATTTATGCTGGTATGTTATTTCTACGAGCCGCATCATTATTATACGCGTGATTGTTTACCCACCAAATTGACGCATATTGCTTTATTTATTGTTGCATTTTTTTAATCGTTACCGTACACGAAAGGCATTTCGTAATTATAGGACAAGTTCAACTAATTTAATATCGATATAGCTTTAAAATTAATACTCAATTTTGCTTAGATAAACCGGTTTTTTACATAATGCAATCCGGATCAGATACTTTATTAGCTCAGTGTTTCCTGATCGTGCATTAATCAGTTAAAGTAGTTTTATATGACGCGGGTGTTCTCCATAGTTATATACGATAAAACGGATTTTTTTGATGATCCTTGCTAGTGTTGTGTTTCATAAATCTTTCTTAGAGATTTATTGATTGAATCATAAACGATTAGTGATTTAAATCTCGAATCGAATCTCCATAGATTCATGAATGTATAGATATTCATCAATCTTCAAAGATTCACGAATCTATAAAGATTCCAGAATCCCTCAAGTTTTAAGACTCCACAAATATTCACAAATCTCCAGAGATTCATGAATTTCAGAGGTTTCATAAATCCTAACACATGATTGATTTATGATATTCATGAATCTCATGCGATTTCTTTTCAATCGAGATTCTGATTCATTGAATAATTTCAAGAATTTATTCTGATTCATGAATCTGCATCAGATGCACCCAACACTAATTATTATTATTATTATTTATTAAGGTTACGTTCAACGGATTTACATCTGGTTCTACAATATCATTTCATTTTGCAATTCTCCCAGTTCCGTCTCCCGAACAATTTCTCAGGCTAAGCAACTGCTTCAAAGGGCTATGTTGCTTGTTCGCTGACAATGACCAATAGGAAATATATAAAATTCTTCAACATTTGAAGAAAAGCTATAGCATAAAATGTTAGTCTAGTTCTGGTCCTCTATTGTGGTAGCTCTTCAGACCTCACCATGAATAGAAGCTAGAGTTCCCGGTCAAGTACATGGACATAAGATGGGAATTTTTATCTTAAACTATATAGGAGAGCATCTGTGCATGAAGAATATATTACCAATAATATAATAATATAATCTTCAGTTGGAATCGGATCAAATAACTAATTTATTGGCAAAAACCATGCACTTCAAGCAAAATTACACGAAAATTAGCTATAATTTTACTGATATTCTAGAAATTCCACTTACACGAATATTCAAGATACGCGGCCGGCCTCCGATCCACATTAATAGCGTATATCGATAAATACCTGTACTTAAGGTGCATGAGAGGGTGCGAGCTAGATGAAGTTGCAGTCAACTGGACATGAAAAGTGCAATCTTCTATCTGCGGATCATTATGAGGAATAATTTTATTTATTTGAGCCGCTGGTAGTATAATGATTTTTGTTTTTGATCTTCCATCGTCAATTCATCCAATCAATCAACCATGAATTTAAATACAAATACTCTAAAATAATCAGTTCAGTATCTTACTGCAATCCTTCTTCTTTTTTGTATTTTATGAGACTGCATCTTTGTTTTACAATTTCCATGCAGTATAGAAATTAACGACCGATGACGATGTCGATAACGTGGCTGTACATCTCATGCCATTAAAAAAAACCTTTCGCACACTTCAAGCCATATGCACATCCCGTCACTAAACAAATCAAACATTGTATTCCATCCGTCGCGCATCCGTGTCCGCCTGCAGAATGATGCGCGCTTCTAGCGAGAACCTTCACTCAGTTTATTACCACGTCGATCGCCGCCAACGGTGGTGCGTGCCGGTGGTGCAAGGCAGCGCGAAATGCAATTAATTAATTGCATTCATTCGAACAATGAAGGTGATACACTTGACGCCACGCAGTGCGTTCGGCGTAGAGGCGTACTCTACGCACCCCGAGAACAGACCGAGACAAACCAATCGCAAGCACCGAGGGTCCGCTGGCGTGGGCTATAAAAAGAGATGCAAAGACAGACCACATGAACTACATTTGCAGTGGATGGTTGTGACCACGGCAGTTGCAAGCTTGCACTTGCACTTGTAACCTCGGGACGCGTCCCTGCATACGTCACCTTCCCAGCGCGCGCGCGCTCGGACAACTGCGGTTCTGTAACACAGTGCAGTGCTTGTGTTTCTGCTCCTATTTGCATAGTACAGCGTGTCCCTCGCGATTGCGTTGCCTCTGCTTCTGCATGCCTCTCGGGCCGTTGCGATGGGATGGGTAACTGAAACATTTGCCACACGACGGCGACAACATTGCAATTTGCAGTTCGGGCGGCACGCTTGCGCCTCTAACTCCGCTCCCTAACCAGAGGACGGATCGATCTCGTTTTTCGATCGCACGACACCTAAAACCAAACACACAAATCAACCACCGTGAACGAAACTGACGCAAGGCGACGCACAGCCGTTTGTCCCTTCTCTTCCGTTGCGCTCGGATCGGTTGGATCGATCACTACTGAAACTTGTTTGAAAACAGGTTAACATTTAAACGGATATGGGGCCATCGACAAAAAAATAAATCCATAAATAAAGCTCGCGGGCCAAAAACTCTTGACAATCTCATCCGCAACGAGCCGCAAAACGCGCGAACCATGTGGAATGAAACAAGACAGCTTGAAATAACAGGTGGCTTAATGGTGAGATCGCTTACCAATACCAATCAATCGTTACGTCTCATTGCTGCAGTATGCTTGTGTGCGTTTGAATGATTTAGAAGATCGAAAGCTAAAACGATACACAAATTATTGTTAAGTTTCCTCTAACCCAAATGCCCAAAGCCATTACCAATAGCACACTCTTAAAACTCTCGCGCTAAAAAAACTCTCTTGCGCACGTGCAGGTAGTTGTTGTACGTGTCTTTGATGAACAAAACTGTACCAGTGTGTGTGTGTGTTTTGGTGTGAAGCACAATGTGCATTATGGGTGCATTCGGTTGCAGCGCTAAAAGAAAACACCGTTCCACACAGTGAAGCGTTGTTTACATTTGGTTAGCAAACATTAGGTCCACGGATGGAGGAGCGTGGAAATGATGGACTGTTTGAGGTTGTCTTGGCGTCGTTCATTACCCGGCCGCGAACTGACCGACGCGCGTCGGAGGAGGGCACACGTTTTGACACCGTGTTTACAAGCCCGATTGAAGAAAGGGAATCCGGGTCGGGTTTAACTGTAACACTTTTTCTTGCGGAAGTTATGCATAATTGCTGATGTGGCTGGAAATGGTATGGACGTCACATGTGTATCTATAGCACAACTGGCGGTGCTTCTTTTTTAAAGTTTTAGGTATGACTAACTCATACCAAAGTATCATGCTGAATTAATAATCAATTGAAGAACATCATAATAGACAAGAAAACGTATTGTCCGATGTCATATTTTCTTGTTTTTGTTGGTTTATCCTTCTTCCTCATCCCAACAAACAGCCCAAGATTAGCAGAGATGCTTAACAGTAAACATTGAATCTAATCTTTATAGATTTTTTCGTCCATCTCTTCACACATTGTAGCTCTGCCTACTCAACATACCCACCTCAATCTCCAACCCATTTGAGCAGAACAATCCGTTCAGACAATCGTACTATGATTTCTAGGGGTTCTCCGTCTTTTCTGTCGGAGTAGTGTCAGCTGATCATCTCTTTCGGTTTCATCGTCAAACCGCTGGCTAGCTCACCTCGCCTTGCCCCACGATTAAATGTCAATAAAACAGGCTTTTTCAATCCGAGCGGTTCAATCGGAGGTCTTCTCTTCGAGGCTCCATTAACCCTTAGTGCGTCAGTCATTGTTAAGCTACGCTTATTGAAAAGATGAAATGTAAATCGAAATAATCGATGTATTCGTACAATCTCAAACAAAATGCATAAACACTGTAACTCAACCCTTGAAGCTGTATTATGTTTGGCATTATGTTACAGCAATTTCAATTTGAAAAAAAAAACACTTAATCCGTCTCAAGTAAGACATACTTTTTAATTATTATTTGTCTGGATAATCCATTTTTAGAGTGAGTTAGTTTGGTTGTGCAATTAAATCAACAACCAAACTGTTATTTGCTATGTCAAGGGTTAGAATGTGTGCTATTGTAAAGCCGGTTGAACGTTTTCTTTATGCACAGCCAACACGCTTGATTTGATGCGACAAGTAACCAATACACATGGAGGAAATGATTCGTGGAAGGTTGATAGTTTTTATCATCCAAACAAGTTAAGCTGATTATGCGTCAAAGATTGTTGATAGTCTTCTGATTTTAGATGAATGCATTATATTAAAAAAAGATAAAATACACCTTAACAGTCAATAACCGATAACTTATCCTAGGTCAGAAAGTGTTTGTTGTAGAGCAGATTATGATAAACTGAACGTCAACGTTCGATAGGGTTAGGTCGTTATCATTTTGTGTAAATAAAAATGGCTCTCACTTCAGCAAAGGGCATCATCATGCTTACGGAACCGAAAACGGGGGTTGAAATTGTTTCGATAAGGTTCAGATTTTTCGATAGTTTAGTAGCAGATACGATATAGAGGACGACTAACAATACATTCCCAAGAAGAGCATTGCTAGAGTAGTTATAGCTACTTCCCTATGTTCTCAACAACACCAAAGTTTCTGCGAAAACTTCATTTAAAATTTCCAAAAGGTCCTCAACTAAAACCTATTGTTGAAATTTGATTTGCATCAAAAACGAAAAACCGTCATTCACCCTGTCATCGCCAAAACTTTGCCACCAACACCAACGGTAAGAATCTTTCCAAAGAAAGCAACTTCCACGCCGAAAAACATTCCAACCGAAAGCAAAACTATTTACTGAGAAGTTTTTTCCCCGCTCCTTCACAAAAACGAATCGTTGCAGGCAGGAAACTTCTACCAGCCAGCCAAAGGGAGCGCTCGTGAAAGCAGAACTAATGCGCTACAAATCTGCGCTCTTCAGTGTCGTCGTCCCTTTTGCCCGGTGGAACGGAATAGTTAAATCATTCCATCATTCAATTTGTGCTAACCAGTTTTTCAGCACAAGACGCGCTTGCACGCGCGAGAGAAAGATTCCAATCCGTAATCGTCGTTCGTAGCCGCGGTGTCGCTGGAATGAGGAAGTAATGCATCGATCGGAATCGTTTGCGCGTCTTCTTGCGATGCCAAGCGCTCAAGATGTTGCTACCGCGGGCACCTCCTCAAGAAGCTCGATACGAGAGAAGCTGAAAACTAGAACTATTTAGCAAACAAGTGCGGCGGTAGAGCGCAGCTCCAGAGTGTCATCAGGAGAAGGGCCAGGACCAGGGAAGGCTTGAGGGATTTCAGAATGCTGGAAATATTGTTTGCAGCGTTCCATTCCAGTGTCTTCCGGACGGAGCACGCGAGGGTTTGAGGGTAGCGTGGTGTAAACTTTAGAAAAACATGAAAAGTGCATTTGCGCTTCTTTGTGCAGCTGAGGCTAGGTGACGGTCGTAACTATGCCCCCCCCCCCCGCCCACCCTCATCTCCCCAAGGAGTCTTTGGATGTCTTGATCTGTTTCCTGGTCTTCTGAGCTGCTCAGCCTTCCCTAATTGTGCGATAGAATCGTAGTAACTTCACAACAAGAAGGTAGGCAAAGATTACCACGGAATGTCGGAAGATCTTAAGCGCAATGGCGCGCAAACACCGTCGACCCTTTTTGTTCCATTTCACTCAATCCTCACTCTATCGGGCGCGCGCCGATAAACGCCATCGCTGCTGCACAATGGCGGCGAAGGAGAATCGTAATTTTGCTCCACAAAAACCAAACCACACAGGTCCCCCTTTTTACCCAAGGTGTGTAGGTCTACGATTTGTAGCCGCCAGAATGTTGGCTGATGGTGTGCCGGTGCTACTAGATGGTTGCGGTGGCGTTGTTTTATGATTTCAACATTACGATTACGGCCCTGCCTTCGTTTCAGAAAGGAAGGCAGAGGATGCCACCTCCTGGAGGATTCCACAAAAAATATGTTTTGCTTCTTATCGGCCGGTTTGGTACCTTTTAGCGTGGTTACCCGCAAGTCTCCCTCCCAATGCCTTCTTTCATAGGCTTGATGATGAAGCAAAACGCAACAACTTCATGGAGTGCGCGCTCCATGACGTCTTGCTCCAGGAGGTATCCCCAGGAAGGTGGTAAAGTTAAAAGGAAAAGATGGAATGAGCGATTCTTCATTTATCTGCAAGCGAACCATCGCCTCCAGCAACGAAGCAGGAAGTCTAAAGTAGCCTGGACACTTAGGATGAATTATTTACACTCTACCGAAATGTAATGAAGATATAAGTGTCTCTTATCCACTCCCTTCCTTCTACTTCATCGTCTTGCACTGGGAGGGGTTTATCTTCTGCCCAGAAGTTTGTCGTTGCGCTGTTTTTGTTGGCCGATGGAGTTTGTTTTGTTTTGTTGGTGGATAAAGTTATCATAGCCTCTCAGGCCATAGGGGTCTTCAGAAGTTTATGAAACTAGTAAGGTATACTACAATTCAAGAATTTCAGTTCATGATAAATAGGAACTCCTAACCGTTGCTCTAGAATATTCTACAAATCTATAAAAGGACAAATTCTATGCCAGATATTTCTTCCCATTATATTACATCACTTCCCCAATATTCTCACAAACCTCACGCTCGATAAAGTTTCCCAATAAAACAAACATCAAACACAAACCCCCAAAACTGCCCCAGAGACTGTACGAGTAATATCTAGAACGTTCACCCCACCGACGGTAGCGTAGTGTAATAAAGTGTAATTGTGTGCGATATGCTCACTTTCTCTGTACTGTACGCTGTGTCCACTCCTGTGCCGTCCCTTGCAGCAAAATGCTTGCCTTTGTACCGATATTCCCCAGAGACTTGGCGGTTTGGCATTATCGTCCCGTGCTCAGAGCCTGCTTTGAAGAAAACCCACTTAACCATTGGATCCCATTTTGTACAGCGTTGTCTGTTTCTAACAATACATCTAATGGTTTTTAGTACGGCAAAGGATACGAAAAGAACCCTCCCACTTGCGGCAGCACAAACCAGTTGCCAGTTGCGATGGGCAGAAGATTTTGGGTTTTCTCTCCACCGAGCGTCTGGAAAAGCTCTGGAAAAATATCCAAAATTCTCTTGATAGTAACTGTACATGACAGGGCCGTGTGAAACTGATGAGGCATTTTTTCTGCTTTTGCTTTGTCGCAAGAGAACGAAAAGTGTGTTCGAAATTGTACCACTTCATTTAGAATTAATTTTGTGCTTGATTCAATAGCAAATTCCCGGCCAGCCAGTGTATCCTATCTACACAATACTCCAAAGCGGGTGAGGGCTGCTGCAAGAAAGGCGTCAACAAGCAAAAATACCGAAACAGCGCGTTGTGGCAAACACTTTCTTATCTTTCACTGAAAGCGATTCTCGCTAAAGAGCACGACATACCCGTACGGGCGAGGGCGAAAAGGGTTGGAAAGACGTTTGCTGAACGACTCCGATAAGCTCATTTGCTCTGTGGGTTGGCAAATATGACAAAAACAATGGCCCAGTCAGAGAATAAGTGATAAGATCCTTTCCTCCATGCGGCATTATTTTTTGCGCAACCGGATGGAGTGTAACTTCTGGAGAATGCTGACAGAGACCGGCTGGTCCAGATGGTCCGGAACGTGCGCGTACAGTGTGAAACGAAGCGCCAACACCTGCCGCCGGCCGGTCAGGTTCAATGGTGTCAGGCGCCCCCAAAATGGAAACAGAATGGCACACACACACACCACTCATTTGCTGCAAGCTGATCTAGTGGAGTAGAACAAAAAGTTAAATAAATAAAGCACTAGCAAACAAGAGCGGCTGCTGTAACCGTAGGCAACTTACCCGCGCTATACCTGTACAGCAGTTATCAAGCCGAAGCCGGCGGCACCACGCTGCCGTTCTCTAATTTGCATAAATTTACACATTTTACAGTCGATCGATGCTGGCGGCGTTGGCCCCGATTGCATGAGATCGGTCGGTTCTGGCACGACGGCTTGGCGCTGGCTTTTTTTATCTGAAGCACATTCTAGGTACTTTCGGTACCCCAGACGCTTGTGGGTACCATCATCATCCAACACAGTGGGTTTGTTCTTGCTCCTACTCCGTAGGGGCCGTGTGTTGAATGTCACGTTTGTACACTGCACTGCAGCTCTGCTCTGAGAGAATATTAACTCCAAGCAATCGACATCGTTTGGGGGGACTTCTCCGATAAACTCAGACACTGGCAATGTGCACAGCTGAAAGAAGCGTGTTCTTTGCAAGCTGACGCCGTTTTAGAAACCCTTAAGCAGGTAGATAATGACCTAGCGTTTTCTTGTCATAGGTGACCTTCGGGCTCGCTTTGATTGCTCGGTTTAGCAGGATTCTAGATCTCCTTGATCGACGAAGTAGTACACAACCAGCTTTCGGTGTCTGTTCTTTAGGTTCTTTCGTGCGTCGCTGTATGAAGACAACAGGTGAATCAGATTATTATCAAGCTGATTTGATTGATTTAGGACTGACCATGCCTGAACATAGGAATTGTTTTGCATTGGGAAGTCCTCGCCTAGTTGAACTGGTTTAGTCAAAAACTCAAAATTAGGTCCAATTCTACTTTCTAAACATTTAACTCCCTCTCAACCAACGCGCAGTATTGATGCAAACCCATTCCTTAAGTTGTTCCATGCAACAGAACAAACCAAATCAGTGTACACACCAGCTGTAACGAGTCCCAACGTTCGTTAGCACTTTTGCTGCTGATTGTTCTGCTTATAATTCCATCATAACAATTACACCACGCTCCAACCGAGTCAGCTACCAAGGCAGAAAGCACTTTTTTGTGTTCACTCTCGTGAATTGTCCTGATTGCAGCGTACTACGTACATGGACATCGTCGCACAATTTACATATCCTCGGACAAACTCGGGCACAGGACACTTCGCCTCGGCTGCTGGCGGGGTAAAATACGCCTGGGAATGCAAACACATGCCAGTAGAGCGCGGGCACACAGACATAAAAGTTAGTTTTATCGTTTATGGCAAAGCGAGCTTACAACGGACCAGCGTCGATGGACATTATGACAACAATGTGCAAACACAAGTGCGCAAAAACCGGTGGCCTGGGCTGGGAGGCAAATTATGAAATTGTTCATCATCAATTTAAATTTTTAATTAACGCGCTTCTTCTCGCCACACCGCGGCCAACTGGTCAATTTATAAAAAGGCTCAGTAGCCGAGACAGCACGCCCGAGACGGTGCAAAGCAGGTTTTTCCTTTCTCACGTAGGATTATTTTAGTAGAAGTGTTGGGTTAGGATGCATTATGTGTAAAAAAAAGAGATGATATGAGAGCGAATATTCTTTTATTTTATGTAGATTTTCCTACATTGGGGCCCTTCACGATTCTAGTCAGCTTTTTTATATGGAGTTTGACAGTTAGAGGCTGAAATAATGTAAACACTCCATACAAATTCACACACAACTAGCCTGCAATTTTCAGTCTAGATTATTCTAGCCTCAAAGCTAGAATTAGATTCGAGTACCTGCTCGAAAAAATGGCAAAACAAGGTGGTGTTTACATTTATCCCAAGGTGCATTAAACAGATCTGGTGATGGAATCCAGTATCAAAGTGCATGTAGTCCAGGTGGTCTCATAGCATGTTTTTTAAATAAAATTTCAATATCACTTTTTGACAAGATGGGTCAAAACACTCTTAAAATCTTCATTCAGAAGCAGAAGCGATAAAAAATGGCCTTCTAAATACATACAATTTGAGATAAGCCCTCCTGTATATTATACTCACTTAGATAGCTGCTCGAAAACTGCTATACAATGCAAACACCTGACTGGTTGAAATTTCAGCCTACGA
This sequence comes from Anopheles bwambae, assembly GCA_007018985.1. NCBI lineage: Eukaryota > Metazoa > Arthropoda > Insecta > Diptera > Culicidae > Anopheles > Anopheles bwambae. Next base: position 65,276 of record SIXB01000077.1, read on the forward strand.
ACTTAAAACGGAAAGAACCCCATTATTTGTAAAAGTTTTTTAACCACATGACATAATTTAAAAGTTCAGTTTTTATGTACGATCTATGATCAATAATTTTAATTTGTAGCGAGATTATAGTAACATCTCTGTACAAATTCTGATTTGAAATGGAAAGGATTATATTCTATTCGCCATGCTCACGACAGGAAGTATCCTGTTCATATCAGTATTTACCTTCGCTGTATCCATATTTACCGTGCAACAGAGAAGGATCACTATTTGCACTCTAGCAAACATACAGTGCCTGGCGGGGATTTCAGGGAATGCAAAAATCCTGCACCCATCGTCCGGATAACCGATGACCAAGGAACGGATTTAAATTTAATGGACTTGTTACGTCGTTTTTTTGCCCACTCTGAGTCTTTCCCTTCAACCGTCTCATCTTCACATAGCCCTCGACAGCGCATTATCGCACCGATGTCACGGAATTGAACAATTAAAAATCGTATCAGCTCATCCCCTCTTCGATTTATTTATTTTTTTGTCCATTTCCTTCACCGGAGGGTGAACACTTCTACGAGTCCGTTCGCTCGAACGGATTGCACATAAATTGAATTGTAATTAAATATCCTACCCTCTGCCCTACTCAAGATACGGCGAGAAGGAGTTAGGGTACTGTACTGACCGAATCGATTGCCCTCCAGGAGCTGGGGCGAGTGCTTCAATGTGTGTCCTTTACATCCGGCAAGCAGCAATGAAGCTGCAACAGGAGAAACGATGCACGCAAACACATCCTATGCCATCATGTGCTGTGTGGAGAGCGAGATATTGGTTCGCTTTGCGAGCGATGATGGGGATCAGTACTTGTGGTTCGGTGTGAATATTGCAACAGTACTGTTAAGCGAACATTCTTACGTTTTTCCCCCTTGAGGGGAATAGCAACAATGCAAACGAGATAAATTATCCATTATCGAAACACGACGACGATGGTGATGAGTTCGTTCCATCGATGGTCTTGTTTCATCGCTAAGCGTAGCATAGTGAGCCCAGAGTGGGGTTTTAGGAACGTTGTTTGATTTTCATGGGTTTGTTGTTCGAATTGTCATTTAAGTTTTTTGTAGATTTTTTTGTACCGCACATCGGTTATGAAGTATTCCTTTAAATGCAAAAATATTAGCTAATACTAAAACTATTAGTTAAATAAATATTATGGCACACCTTTGGTTTTAATACTACCGCCCATGTTAGTTTGTCCACAGTCTTTCTCAGTGTGAAGTTGCAGTACCCTCCTTAAAAAGCGCTACCATGGTAACAGTCATTTGCACTTGTAAAGCTGCCGATAATCGATGCATTATCATTAAAATGCGTATGTTTTCCGATGCGACAGTGTAATCCGAAGATTTAATGAAGTGTACCATCGTACGAACGAACGGTTGTGGTTGTTTCCATTTCCAGCAACCAGAAGACCGGTTGTTGGGGTAGAACCCGCTCTTGGTGTGTGGTGGTAACTCGTTAGAGGCGACCTTTTGCACTCCCGCGGGACGGATGGGCTTGGGTAGGGACTTACTTCGCGGATTTTATTCCTCTCTTCTTCTCTCGTTTGCTTACTTGTCCTTTGGGACGGGGTGATAGTGGCCATGCATAAACACACACATACAACGTTGACCTTCCGCTTTGTGACCGGGTAAAACCTCGAAGATTCGATCACGATCAGGGACGAATGTTCAACTTCAACGGTTTACAGGACAGTGCATTGCTGCGTGTGAAAACCGTTAATTTTCGCTTTAATAAATGTTCAGTCACGTGCTGAGGTGGATGAACGAATGAAAGTGATTTGCATGAATGTGTGTGTGTGTTTTTTTCTTTGCTTTGCATGTTTAAAAACATCGACCGTAGAGATGGAATTGATTCATCATCTCATCGTCGATAAATGATTAATCGTTTTTTAAGGTTTTTTCCTGCTGACTTTACCACAGTAATTTAGTGGAAAAAATGAAGAACATGTACTTCAGTCTTCAGTTCATACCAAAGACTACATTGTTGCAAAAAATCGCAACAATAATCAGTACGTGAAGTCAATTTTAATGATATTTAATAATTAATCCTGGTCATGGCACCAATATGAGCGTTTTGTTCTTATTTTGAATCGGTTGCTGGATTGCCAGTTTTGCAGTTTAAGTTTAATATTAGGTTTGAATTCTAATTTATCAAAAGATCAAATAAATGTAAACTTCTTTTTTAATTGCACTGTTATGCTTTATAACTTATACAAAGTGATCAGACAGCTAGTGAACTGTGTAAGTATATAACGCATGATGATTGTGATGAACTATTTCATAGTGGCAATGTTATGTAAAGGTTAAGCGCAATGTTAATGATCAGCTAAAGATAATAGTCTTAATACATTTTGCCAAGCGTAATTTTTAACGTTAAACTCTGTACGAAATGATATTTCATTCGACTATTTTTCATCCATAAATTTAAGCTATTTGACTGCTAGCCAGGACCACTCAGCACAGCAATATTTCAATAAATGTCAACAATCATCATTTGCCAAAATGAAACCAAAAACAAATAAAATAAAACAGCAAAATAAAGCAGATCCTTCAGTGGTGCCAACGATTCGTCCCACCTGCCCGGTATGATATTAATTTTCCCGCCAAGTGATTTTCATTCATTCAAATAAACACCTTTCCGGTTGGTAGACGTTTTCGGCACTTCTCCGCAGGCTGAGAGTACTCCATATGTCTTACGAAGAATTGATATGCAAATACCGCGGGCGCTATACGTATATGTATGTTCTGCTGCAAACCATCTCAATCAGAACCGTCTGAAAACAAACATCCGCGAATGGGTTGCAAAATAAATCTTTACCCCCGCGTCCCGTACCTCTTTCTGATACATCAAAGCACCAACCCCACCAAAAACTATCTCCCATCGATAAGCGTTACCCTGTGAAAGGCCTGCTGCTTCCGCTGTATCACGATTGGAGAAGCGCTGTATTTATCTTAGTCATCCTGCTCAGCGTCAAGACACATCTGTGGAAAATTTTCCACCCCGGCTTGCAGTGAAATCTTGAGCCAAAATTACGTCTTTTGAAAAGGGTTTTACGTTAGGGCAGCTTAACTTGCTCAGCACGTATGGATGAAGCATTAAAGGGAGTAATCCAACGGAAACACGATGGTTGGTTTTACATCAAGGATGGGTTTTACATCATCATCATCGTCTTTCGTCATTCGCCCAACCGCAACTAGCAGCAATCGACCGGGCTGGGAACACCAACGATGATTTCGCGGCGTTTGTGGTGTCGGTACAGATCAGTAGCTTGCCGGTGCATACGTGACTGCGTGTACTACCTACCTTCCGCAAGCAAAACAGTTGACGATGATGAGCAGAAATTGCAAAATTCACTTACCACCTATCAGTTCAGGCGTACGGATTTAAATGAATCGGGAAAACGGAAAAGCAATCTCCCGAGGGCGCAAATGCCGGTGGCAGGTGGTGGGTTAGAAAATGTTGGGCGTTTTTCCAACACCGCCCGTCCATTACGATCGCGGGTTTGTGCGCGGCTTGCTTATGAATGAATTTGCAGCTGGCTTGTACATCCCTGCCTAGAAGAGCTTAGACCACCGCGGTAAACCTTTTTGACTGCCACTAGGTTGGCAGCGTTCTTCCGCCACCGGTGCCAAGTGTAATGGGCAGCAGGTTTCATTCATAAAGCAACAAACAAAAACAGGCAAAGCAACGCATAGCGTCGGCTGATGCCCTTGAGTCAGTCGAAAATGTATCTTTCCTAATAGTCCAAATAGAAAATAAGATTGCTCGAGATAAAAATCTTTAATTAATTGTTAAATATACTGGTCAAATTACGATAACTAATTAATAAATATCTTGACTATGCCCACAAAAACGATTGATATGAGTTATGATTTATTTTAAGTAATTTACAATCCACGTGAATCCAGTGTTTCTCATTTGTTCTTAGAATGTTGACTTGCTTTTTTGAACAATAATGTTGTATATTAATTTTTTATTATTAATAATATCAATAATATAAGCAATATGGTTTTCCCGAACCGCTCCTTTTGAAAAAAATAAAATAGTATCTGAATTTCGTAATAGCAGTTAGTAATAAGTAAATAAGTAAACATTTCCTAAATAAACAGATAAACTAAAATCAATTTTGAAACTACAGCTTGAAAAGTTTTTTAAATTATTGATAATATGTTTAAGAATGAAACGATGTTGGCTTTTTTCTATTAATTTTCTTAATAGGCTCAATGTACTTTACTGGTAGATTTTCGAGCTAAGATATATTTTTGATTGACTGGATACTTTCGAAACTAAGTTCCTCAACCCGCGCTCGCAACATCGTCAAACAAACCAACACCGCTCGATAAAAACCTGCTTATTTTTATCCCTCGGGATTGTGCCAAACGCCACCAGCCGTAATCCCGAAACGCCGGAAAACCGAACACCTCCCTGCCGTGACGACAAGTGTTGAGCGTGCGTTTTTATAACGAACCCTGCTTGAACACATCGTTGATACAAACATGACGAGCATGTTTTTCAAAACAGCAACAGCAAAAAACAAAAATCCTCAAACGCTGCCACCACCTTCGCAGTGAGCTCCTCACGTGAGTGATTAAATATACCGGCACAAGGGCCTTTGCCGGGATTGATTTATGGGCTAGGAAGGAAAAACTAGCCAACTGGTAATGTGTGCGAGCATCATCATCGTCTTGGCAGCTGCATTTCGTCAGCTGATGACACACGTGCACTCACACACACGACACGTTCCATACCAAAGGACACTGTGTGAAGGTCAAAAGCCAAATGATCTCATTCAATGAGCGGGAAATGTGCACCATTTGACCCAGTGTGTGCGTCTGACACTGTGCCTCTCCGGACACGGTACTCAAGCGAAGAGTGATCACTGTGTCAACCGGGGGCCATCCAGAGCGGATGATGTATCGCAAGACCTCGGTGACAATGGCCCTAGGATGATGGTCCTCGATGAGACGGAAAATATATTCCATTATTGCTTGTGGGATGCATACATTATCCCACCCGTCGTCACTGAACGGGTCTCCGTTCAGGAGCATTGATAAATGGGATCTATCTCTCCGAACCCTTGAACTAAAGCGATAAGGATTCTGTAGCTTTTTTTTTTTTGGAAGACCAAAAAAGACGAATTTAGATCGGAATGGGGTTTGTGAAAGCTGTTTCTGCCAAAAAGTCCTTCACCGAAAAAATCCACTTCCCAAGGCTCTCCACGACATCAGCTTGGAGCGTCATTTCAGCGGCAAACATGTTCCATTAACCATATTTAGATCGTGTTCTTCTTCTCGTGCCGATTTATCGTTCGCACCAGGTGAAGACAAATTAAACACTTCATTAAAACAATCGCTCGCTCACATCAGCAGCACCTGCTGCTGCTGCGTCATCGTGCCGACAAAGGTGGTTCATCGCGGAGGTAGCGCCTTGTAGTTGGAACCGTTTGCGGTGCGTTTTAAGTACCTCCATTAAGAGTGCTTCCGCTGTTGACTGGTGAGAGCGCCATGGTGGGCAAATTTGGCTTTGCTTGGGAAGTGATTTTTGTGAGATGAGCTATTCGCTCCTGTCAATCAATAAGCGACAGCGATCGACTAGAAAAGGGAGAAATTGTAACGAGTTCTGTCTGTTGTATATCAAGAAATTCATCAAAACAGGGCTGTTTTCAGCCCGCATTTATGATATCAAATGCGAAGGTTGTGTTAAGCGTGATTCCGTTCCGAAAACAACTGATGCCGTTGTCCTGTCAGTTGCTGCAGTTGCGGTAATTGTTGCTACGCTTGCGAAATCAAGTAAAAATCCCTGTAATAGTATACATTAAAATTATCTATTTAAAGATATTTTAATTTATTTATATGTTATGAAAGGTTTTTTATATCCTTGTTTTTAGTCAATCTTTTGTGTTTATTATTGTTTTCAATGCTTTAAAGATCTTAAATTTTGCATCTTTAAAACGCCACCGTTTCTTTGGCGAATTATTAATCCTCAATCCAAATCACTTCTACAAACAATCCATTCAGATTAGAAGCACCATTCATTATCGTTGCCAGCGGACTGTGATGAGTTATGAAATTCGTTTCCAACTTGGGCTTGTACGAGAGAACAACAAAAAATACAAATCCCTGTCAAACGGCTGCCAAAAGTTAACATTTGCGTTGCAATAAACACAGTTGAGCGAAGCCTGGCCGAGAAAAGATTGATTTTCTGCTCTGATTGTTCCGAGACGATTGGCAAACAGCCCAAAATGAGTCGAATTTTCATTTATTTCTTCGTTACAAAAAAAAAAAACACACACGAAATGAATCGTTTTCTTCGTAGATAAATAAACATTAAGGGAAGCATCAAGAAGTTATCACTCAATTTATTTAAACATTAAGTTTAATTTCTGCACACAATGACTAAAAGCACTCGTTGTAAAATATGGTTACTGAAAAGGGAAAATGAAACGATCCAATAACGCCAGAATATAAAGAAAAGAGACAATAAAATGAAAGGGGTGGAGGACAAAACATGAAATCATTACATCCAATCGCTATGTCACCATCTGGACAGCAGAGAAGCACACGTGCTAAAAATAAACATCACACAACATTAAATTACATTAAACGCTTCATCAATCAGCATTTGCATCGATGCAGGGCAGACGCAGCATTAATGTTTAAAGCGGTGGCTTTGGTGCGGCTGACCTTTCAACGTTTCAACCGTTCCGCACTCTCATACTCCCCTCCCTAGGACCTTGTGAAGGTTGTGAGGAACAGGAATCACACGCACTACAATGAAATTCAATCATGATCACGGAAAAGAGAAGCGTTCCATTTGCAGCACACAACAACAAAACAACTCCCCAATGAAAAGATCACGCACATATGAGTGCGTTAATTATGGTTGGCCACATCCGGAAAACGCACCACCACGACGCAGATCCCGGTGCAAAAGAGTCGGACGCCGGCGGCCGGCAGCCTTATAGAGAAACGCGACGGGATGCAATAAAAATAAATATTAATACCTTTGCAATTGTGCGCCATGGCACTGCCGCGCGATGACAGACGCAGTCGAGAAGATGTTATGACAAGTGAATAACTCTCCCTAGCGCAGTTGGGTGGCTACTCGTTTCGGTCAACCGGTCCGTGTGGCGTCTCGGCTGCTGCTGCGGCAGAAGAGAACTGTCTGGTTGGTTGCAATTGGCTGTTTTATGGTTTTATTCCTTTGTGTCCTGAAAAAAAGAGATATACGCAAATCGCCTTGCCCGCTTCCTGAACCCGTGGGGAGGCCCGAGGGTGCGCCAAGATTTGACATTTCACGTCAAATGTGTCTATGCGTTGGGCGGGAAAGGATGCTTGTAAAAGCCACCTCACAGCAAAGGCAATAAACCGGGGGATTTACCTGGCGGAGGTGGAAAAGAGCAGAGAAGTAAATCCCATGCGCAAGAAAGCTTGTTGCAATTATTTTCCCGGATGCATCATGAAGGGAGCCGGCGACACTAGTCGGGCTTTACTGATGGCGAAACACGCCAGCTTTCTGTTGTTGGGCGTGTTAATTATTTACGCTCCAAACCGGTGTGGAGATTATTTTTTGAGCCCTCGTCGGTTGGTCTTGGTATCTGGCAGCCCTCCACGGAATCTCGTGTCAAATGGCAGAAGAGAGAAAGAGATGATTCGTGTCGTATAAATTAATCAAAAAGTCATGCACACCACACCATCAACGCTCCCCGGCAGAAGGTTGAAAAAACAAATAAACGCTTCCTTGCTTTGCCTCATTGTTTCCACGGCAAGTCCACAATTTCCCACACGAAAAAAGTGTGGTCTTGTTTTTTTTGGGAAAACTTTTATCCAACTTGTTTGAGGTTTGCGTTTCTACGCTGATTTTTTGCCATCCCTTGGTGAAAATAAAGAAGATGATACAAATTTTGCCAGCATTAAAGACACGCACGCACACACACAGCCAAATGAACAAAACCTGATCCTAACCTGCAGACCTTGGCAACGATTCGGAAGACGCTGGGAAGTAAAAGCTACACTGGGAATAAGGAAAGTCTTCGCGATTTCAGCTTTTCTTTACCACTCTCGCGCCTTTTTTGTTTGATTTTCATTGTTTCTTTGCGCCGAGTGGCACTTAATGCTCATTTGTCAAGTCAATTTGCGAGAGTACAGTACCACCATGATCATCATGCTGCCACCTTAACATCATTACTAATCAGCACGTCTTTTTTCTCTCTCTCTTCTCATTTGCAGATTTACTTGTGGCAGTAAATATAGAGGTAAGGGGTAAGACGTAAACGAGGACGAGCTGTTTGTTTTATGCGGGAGCGGCTGAAAAAGCAACATAATTTCCGAGGCCCCGAGAAAAGATGTTTGTCACGGCTGTTAACATGGCATTGACATTGGATTACTGAAAGCGTGTTGGGATGCAAAATATGAGATAAAACTTTTCTTTCTGAGGAAGATCCTATGTTTTGGAGCAGAGATGTGTGTTTGTTTAACATGGGCATTGTTTAGCTCAAAAAGCTTTCTGGAATGCAGGCATTTCATTTGCATCAGAAGGGTTAATTATTGAAATAATAAAATAAACTGTAAAACTAACAAATATCTTACAGGCCATGTTTGTATTTCTTTAGTTGTTTCATAAGATTTTAAAAACTTTTCCCAATTTTGTTTTTGCCGTAACTGTTTCCTGAAGATTTTAGAATTGATTCTACAATTTATTGGCAGTTTCGCTAATATTAACCTGTTTTATATTTTAAGCCAGAAGAAAGCTTCAATTTTAGCATGTTAGTAGGGCAAATATTAATCATCCGTGTTGTGTCTTCCATAATCAGTTGACAGTTGCAGTTCACCATATTGGATTTCAGCAAATATGTGCAAGGAAAGACATACTTCAAAATTATTGTATTTTCTGTTTTTGTGTTTGTAATGAGCTAAAATGCTTTTAATACATTTTTAGACATCGATTACCTTCCTGGACAAAACAAATCACAAAACAAAACAGCAAAAACAAATCATACACGAGCTAACCTAATCGAGCCTGCAACGAATCGATGTTTTTTTTTAAATTTTTTTGGTTAAAATAATCTAGGCTGAAAATCTGAATTTTGCGTGTGGTTTTCTATGGTATGTTGACATGATTTCAGCCACCAAATGTCAAACATCAACTATAAAAAGACTTGCTAGTATCGTAAAACGTCTTATTATTGAACGTTTCTTACCATTTTTGGTACTGTTTCAACATTTTCCAAGCAGATTGAATTGAAAAGGGTTTTAGAAACAGTCCGTGTCGGCATTTCAAAAAAAATCTTGTAAAAACAACCCTTTACTTGGTCCCAACATGGACAATATATCTGATAATCTATAAAACATCGATATTGAATTGTTTCTCCCATGTGTTTCTCCATCAAATATGGACACAAACCATCTACCCGTGCCTGGGTCAATATTTTATGTAACAGATGTCTATTTTTGACATCTCCATTTTGACTATCAACGTAATTACACCGAATGATCTTGATTTCCTGATTCAAACACATCCATCAAAGCTGCTCCAAATTTGTCATAAACTCCAACAGCATGATAGAACACACCATTCTTTCGTTTGGCCTCCATCCAATGTCACCATCCGACAGGTCCACAACATTTATGCTCCAAATAGTTTGTTGCTATCCATCCAAACATCTAACTCGCTTTTTCTCTCTCTCACTCACTCGCTGTACAAACATCAACCACAAAGCACACCGTGCGGAAAACCTGCGATGTTCACAGAATTTTTTTTTGTTTTTGCTCGCTACACGAGCGTGGCTTGGGGAACCACCAATAACATGGTTTGTTTTTCCATCCTCCCGGGATGTGTCACTCGGGATGTTTTTGACTGTGAGGTGGAAAGAGCAATCATTGCATGGTGGGAAGAGTCGTCCTGTTTCGAAAACATATTCGCTTACAAGCTGGCAGACGTACCGGCAGAAGCGCTCTCACGACGACAGCTAGGAAGCAATACGATGTTACTGATCACTTCCCTCACCTCTGGACCCATGTCACTATGTCTTGTGGTGTATTACAATCGTACATTATGTTTTTCCATTTATCATAGTTCTCGCACCCCAACTTACCCCACACAAAACTCCCCTGCATTACGTTCAGTTTCAGAAAACGAAGAACGAGCGCGCTACCAGAGAACGACACAACCAGGTGTGGTGGTAGTAGTGATCGGATGATGGGTTTATGTCCGATTCATGAGGCAGTAAATGTTCCCCTTCTGAAAAACAAAACGAAAAGAAACGAGTTGTCCATGGAGCACAATATCTGATGTTGCTTTTATTACTTCAAACATCACTTTCCTCTCGGTCTGGTTGTGTTACGGAGTTGTTGAATGTCATGTTTCCAGCGAAATCGGGTGCTTAAACATTCCTCACGGCTCCACTCGAACTGATCGCGCGCGCGCGCGCAGACAAAAGGCGAGAAAATTCCTATCATTATGTAATTCGTTACGTGCTTATGTGCATTCCTCTTTGGGATCTTACGATTTGACTCTTGTCGCTGTTGGGTTTCTTTCTTTCTTTTTTTCTTTTTTCCGTTTTTGGCAAGAATAATGCAACGCATTTAATCATTTTTTTTCTTACCTGTAGGCTTTTTAAACGCTTATGAAGCTGCACGGTTAAACGGTTCACTTGGTTGGGAATTCGGTTTTTTTTCGGAAACCAACCCAGCCCAAAGGGGTAACTGCTCTTTTTACTTGATCATTCAAAAACCATCATTATGGTCATTAAGTTTGTTCTGGGCTGTTGCTGAGGATGCTCTGAAACATTTATTTTAGAATTGTACTGGACACGCGAAGCAAGCGATGAGTGGTGGGACGATGCGACTCGCAATGATTGTAATTTCTTGGCTTCTACGTACCATTACCGAACGGTTTAGACAATCATGCAGATTAACTTGGGACATTCTTTCCATTCCAGTTGGTAGATATTTTTAACATTTTTTTTTTCAATTTTTCCCGTCAATTTTGGAGAGCCGAGAACCTGTAACGAAAGCAGATTTGGGTGATGAATTTCAAGAGGATCTTCTGGGTAAATTGAACTATGTGTTTGATCTAATTTCATGACATTTTAATAACTTTCCCCTTCTCTCAATTTATTATGATCTTTGATTTTGTTGTGAAAAACGTAAAATCATCAAATGCTTTTTAATTTTTGTATTATTCAGGTCTATTCTTGCGATCGAGTTGTATCGACGTCGACTATAAAATTACTTAGGATCCAAAGTTTTGCTTTGAAATTTAAGTTGCTTTGAAAAGCAGTTTCGTGGTTTTCATAGAAGTGCATTCATTGGTAAAGGTTAATGCACGAAAAGAGTTCTGTCGATTAGAAATTCTATACTTTCGTTAAGTTAATTAAAACCTTTGTTAACAAATCTTTTAAACCTATTATTTTCATGTAAGTTTAGATATTTATCCAATTTTCTAAACGTATACATTTCCACGCAAAGATCAATATCTAATCAAGGCTCTTTTAAATGCTTTTTTAAAATTTCAAATCGTTCTTATAAAGTTGACCGTCAGAGTTCACTGGCTCGCCTTGAACGGTGGTAAATTAATTTCGTATCACGTACAGTGCGCGCTCGCGCTTCAAAAACAATCCTCAAGGATTCGCCAACGGACACCGGATGGCTCTGCGAAATGGCTACCGAGCGAGCAGCAACAGTTGGCTTCCGAAACGGTTATTTCCCTGAAATCGACGTGTTCTAGCAAATCTCCATCCGGGGGCTGAGTCACCCCTCGCGAGAAATGCCGCTTTCGGGAAGTGTCACGTACGGAAGACACCATCAAAAGAGGCCAGCACAAAACTCTTCTGGCGTGCGTGTTGGCGAGGCTCTGCTGCGACCATAACAGTAACCACCCACCGCCACGTGAAGGGAGGGGAAGTTTAGCGTGTCTGCCCAAATGTTTCAATGGAATGGCATGCAGACAAACCCAACAACCTTGCGCTTGAACGTGCGCTTTCAATGGCAAGTTCAAACCGGCAGCAGCAGCAGCAACAGCTTACCGCCGGGCATACACATCACATAAATGTATGTTTTGAACCACCGAAAACTGAGACAACCAGTAACAAACGACGTCAGAATAGGTACGGTGATCGTCTCACACTCGTAACTTCCTCACCTGTTCCCCAGATCTGTTTGCAAAATGGACAAAGAAAACATAAACTCAACAACGCACACAATGCGCCCAGAACTGCAGGTGGCCTTCTTTGCGGTCGTAACATTCCGTTCGCTTCCTCGGACACACACACACAGTTCACCGGGTGCAACCGGGGTGAGAGTACACCTATTATATTATCGTGTGGCGTGCGTGTGAGTGTCAAATTTCATTCGACAGCAGCACACAAAAATAACTCAGCCATAGTTCCTCTACACCGAAAACAAAACACCACAAACAGAGAAAAGTGTCTTTCGCTTTCCGGTACCCGGTGAAAGGCACGAAGACGACCCCCGCACGGTGGAAAATTGCCCAACCTTTTTGAGATGCGAAATTATTAGCACCAATGTCAAGAAAGCGTGTCGAATAATTTATCTTTCCGTGTGGGACATGGTCGAACGAAACTCGCCTAGAGGTGTATTTTTTTTTAAAGTTCACTTTATCCATCCCATCTGTGTAACATCCATGCAAAACTGTGGTATGACTTAATTAACAAGTTTTCCGTGGCAATTATAGTTTGTCATCGGCTGATTTTTATATCGGTTGATACGATCGAAACGTTTTTCGGGAAACTTAACGATGAATATCAACTCGTTTCCGGTTCAAATGTTACGGTATCTTGAGATGGAGCAGTAAAATGTATCAATTAACGATGAAAAGATTGAATTGAAACATTGTGCTTAAAATTGATGATAGGTGAAGTTTACATCAGGTTGTATAATAAGTTTGAAGTTTTTGCGTTGAAAATTGTTCATATGAATAAAAGAATATTCTGTTTCTATTCTACTGTCTCCTATATTCTTAGATATATATAAGTTCCAGCGCAACGACTGCTTTAAACTCCGGACACTCGTTATGTTTTATTGAATTTCTTCATATTCAGTCGCTGGCCGTACTGCTTTTAAGTTTTACATAATTTGCCATGATGTACAAGAATCATTTAAAAATGTGTCTGACCTCTAGTTGGTTCTGATGCCACGGTAAATACATATTTTCTGTAGGTCAGTTCACCACCGGAGATATTCTTATCAGTTTTGCTATACCCCGATACTGGGGCCCTTCACGATTCTAGTCAGTTTTTTGTATGGAGTTTGACAGTTGGAGGCTGAAATCATGTAAACACTCCATACAAAACCTCACAAAAAATTAACCTGCAATTTCCAGTCTAGATTATTCTAGCCTCAAAGCTAGAATTAGATTCGAGTACCTACTCGAAAACACGGTGTTGTTTACATTTACCCCGAGGTGCATTAAAGAGATCACGTGGTGAAATCTAGAATCAAAGTGTATGTAGTCCAGGTGGTCTCATAGCATGTTTTTCAAACCAAATTTGAATATCACTTTTGACCGGATGGGTGAAAACTTGTGTTCAAACAAGCTTTCTTGAGGCTTGACGAATACTCAAAACACTCTTAAAAACTTCATTCAGAAGCAGAAGCGATAAAAATCAGCTTTCTAAATTCATACACCTTGGGATAAGCCCGCCTGTATATTATACTCACTTAGATAGCTGCTCGAAAACTGCTATACAATGCAAACAGCTGACAGGCTGAAATTTCAGCCTACGAACTTAAAACGGAAAGGATCCCACTAATGTAATTTCTTCGAGCACTCCTATTAATCTGGTTTAGATGCATTGAAGTACATCGACATTCATTGCAGAAGAAGTTGTAAACGTGATAACAACAGCACGTTTACATATTGTTGTACTCTGAAATTTAATAAAACACGTGTTTAATACTGACCAGAATTGGTAGCAAGATTTTTATGTTGTTTTTAATTCTGTACAGCCGTAGAAATTTGTTTATTACCACTGTCTAAAACCATTTTTTCAAGCAAAGAGATACAAGAACAAAGGTTCAGTGATAGTAATAAATCAACGATACCTGAAGATAGATGTGTCCAACGTCTAGATGGCGGCACGGGGAAGATCGTCGAATCGTGCAGCAGTACTTCGGTTCAATGCATCTACGAGTGCAAGAAAAACAGCATTCAAACCCCGTTGTCGGTCAGACCATCGTACTGTCGGTCTAGGAGGACTCCTACCCTCAGAATTGGATGTTATGAACGTAAATACTAAAAAAATGTAGTTTGTATGTCAATGGGAAGAAACGAAATTTTGAGGATGTCCGCAATATGTATCAAAACATCTGTAAATTGCAACATGAGATCGAAACTGTCCGGAATATGAATCAAAATAGCGTTGCATTTCCATGAGTTTTTGCAATGTTTCAAATAAAATTATTGGAAATCTTTTTTTTTTCTCAAATTAAGAAGGTTTGTTTCAGTAAAGTTGGTTCAATAAAATAATGATGCGGTATAATAAGAAACGTGTTCATAATAGGCATCAGAAACGAACTTTGCGTCATATTACTTATTGTCATATTTGCGTCATATTAATCATTTGATTAAAATATGTATATATTATTGTTTTAATATGTATACATCCAAAGAGACGAAAAATCTAGAAACGAAAAAATACCTCATTCAATTCAATGAAAATATTAAACAAATACGCGATATCTCTTGCAATAGCAAACATAAAATAAATTCTTTAATGGAACAGAAGTTTCATTGGCTTCTACCTTCATCTTTTCGATATTCATATTTTATCTAGAGTTTGAATAATCATCAAAAATTATCAATATTGAAAAAAAGATTTCCAAATCGTTCTTTACGGTTTTTTCAGCTTTCAGTTTTTTTTGTATACTTTATAAAGTCAAAGTCAAACAGGAAACACGATTTGTCAACGAATAAATGTTGCCCTAACTTATGGAAACACCTGCTTGATTGGGTGTTAAAGCATATTTGTGCAATGTGTATTATGCAAAGTAAAATAAAAATCAATTGCATAGGAAACATACATCCTTCGTTATCTATGAAGAGGAAATGCCTTATCTTTTGATAGCGTCCTTAAGATAAGCAAAAAAAATCTTCCCTATCAATGCCATCGAATCGCTACAGTTCATGCAATTAATTAAATACTTGCTTTACATAGCTTCATTTTATCCGCTCGCAAAACATTGTCGAGCCTGCTTCACGTTACACTCCGGATCGGGACGAGCTCCGCCGGATAATTAATAGCACTCCAAACAGCGAGTTAATGATAGACCACCACCGTGGGACTGGGTTGCATCCATGCGCTAATGCACTCCGCGATTGCATCATTTCCATCCCCCCCCCCCCATTCCCAATCGGTTGCCTCTTTCCTACTGGTAAAAATAAAAGCAAGCGCAACCACACGAGCGATGATGGTAAGATGGCCACGACCGCAAGATTATTTGTTATGGCTAATAATTTTCGTTCCTTCCTGCCCCATGTAGCCGGAACCAACCATTTCCCCATCACACTAGTTGACAACATGTTGTGAAAAGTTGTAAGCAAGTGATTTCTCTTAGCAGATCATTAGCACCAATACAGATGGAGCGAGGGTTGGGGTGTTGTTTCTCCCACTGTACGTTGTGAGCGAAGGGAATGAGTGGTTTTTGCGGTTTTGTCGTCTTAATCGGACTTTTTTTTTCTAGCCAAACTCCCGCAACATAATGGGTGTGTGAACATTGATTCCATTAAAAGTATGTTTGTCATTTTTGGCTGTTTCCTCCCCCTCCCGACACATCGAGCTACGTTTCCTTTTTACCCCTCTTGTTTACCCATGTTACCAGAGCGAGCTCTCTCGTCTTTCAAAATTAGAACCAGTGATGAAATCGCAAAGAATTTAAAGTGATCCTCGACCTATAATAGAAAAGCCGTTTTCGCTTTCGATCAGCGCCGGTCGTAAATTTTGAGGCCCCTCCTCGCCCTGACCAATGTAAATCGATAAAAAGGTCCAGGGCCGCAAGAGCGAACCTTGGAAGTGGGTTATGGAACATCTTGCCTGTACTGCCCTTCTTGCTCTCTGCCTTCCCATCAAGCCGGCAAGACGGACTACAACAAGAACGGCCCCAATAGGTCTTGTGGGGCAGCCAAAGATTTGTTTTATTGGGTCGAAATATTAAACTTCAAACTTAACACGATCGTTTCAGTGATTTTCCCACTGGTCGTCACTATATTCCAAAGTGGTCGGGGTGGATGAGATCGGAGTCGGAAACGCATTTATGCTTCTTGATCACTCACAGTGGCACACAATTTGCCATGTTGCGATGCACGTTGTTCTGAGCATGTGTGTGTGTTTTGTTTCCGTGATCTGCGCGTGCTGTTTGCGTTGTTTTTCTTGCCCGCCGGTGTTCCGCTTTCGACCATCTGCAGTCCATTAGCCCAGTTTGAGTGAGTGTTGCCAGCGAGCGAGAGAGAGAGAGAGAAGTTTGCGTTCGCTCGCCAGTGCCTATTCTAATTCTGCCCTTCTGCAACATCAATTGTCCCTTCACGACGATCGGTTCGAACGAGCAGCAGCAGCAGTGGCACACTGATCGTTTGTGAGAATGTAAATTAGTAATGTGGCTTGATTATGCAATAATGTTAACGCGCTCGCTGCAAAGGCGAATGCACACGCGTCCAAAAACGACCCGATTTTATGCTCGATGCTGATCGTTCGAGATCGTGAGGGCGGAAATAGTATAGAAAAACGGTCGCTTGCTGCTTTTTTGTATTGTTTCATTTTCCATTGTTTTCCTTCGGTGAGGAAAAATCCAATCGAGGAGAGAATCGGTGGCGGCGCAGCGGTTCCGTTTTCGTTTGGGAGTTTTATTTGCGCCCCTACCGGCCTGGTATTGGGGCACGTAATTGAGTGTGTTTGTGTGTGTGTGTGCACGATGAGTCGTAAAGCAATTGATGAGCAATTTTTATCGTCACGTTTAATGGATTGATGCGCTGTTAGGCGGGGATAATCGGATAATTGTATGTTTTGCTATAAATGTTTCTCTGTGATGTTCTGGGCATGGTGTAAATCCCATGATGTATTATTGGCGCCGACAAACGAATTTAGGTAAGGGACATACAGAGTTTTTCGAAATCAGTTTCGAATGTAAACATTGTTATTCACCGCATGCAAAATAAAATATTATTTTTATTATTATTATTTATTATTTATTATTCATTTTATTCATTCTTCTTCTTCTTTTGGCTCAACAACCGTTGTCGGTCAAGGCCTGCCTGTACCCACTTGTGGGCTTGGCTTTCAGTGACTAATTGATTTCCCCCCATAGCAGGATAGTCAGTCCTACGTATGGCGGCACGGTCCATTTGGGGATTGAACCCATGACGGGTATGTTGTTAAGTCGTACAAGTTGACGACTGTACTACGAGACCGGCTAAATTATAATTTTATTCATTATAATTTTTAATTTCTACAGCATGATTTTCAACACTTCTACAGCTGGATTGAGTTTAACAGTTCTTTGTGATGTGTTGAAAATCATGTCTAGAAACTGAAATTTCATTTTGAAACAAACATAACATTTGACAGCTGTTAAAAAGCATCTTGGATGCGGTGAATAACAATGTTAACATTCGGAACTGACTTGGAAAACCCTGTAAGTGGGTAAAATATTAAAAGCTAAAACATCAGTTAGCGTTATGAACAAAATGAGACATATTAAAATACAAATATTGATTATGTACCATTTAAAAACACATTGAGATGCACAACGAATGGCTTACAACTATAAAATCAATTAAATTGATAGCTAGTATAAAAGTTTTCTGCGCAAAAAAAAACATAATATTCAGCGCTAAACTTAATATTGTTGCTTACCAAATTTACAAAACTTTAAAGCAAAAACATATTATGAAAAAATAGCTACGATAAAGATACAATAAACACATGAATAACACTAGCCGAGACAAAATATAAAACATTAAATAATGTATTAGAGTACTGACAACCAACCGAATGATACTCATAACCGCAATTATCCTTCTAATAACATAAAAAATTAATAAGAATAGGAAAGAAAAACTAGTCGAAAAAAAATGTCACTTCAACAACATAACGATAATAATTAAGGATAAATGAAAAAGTTGATGACTATTAGTTGAACTTGTATTATATCACAAACTAGGAACATGTAACCAAATCACATAGGACGCTGGTAAACAAAAAGGCTTCAAAAATGCGTCATCTAGGGGGTTTTTTGCTTTAAATTATGCGCATGAATACTCATTTCGTCACTGAGGATGATTGGAGGAAAACATTGTTTTCTGGTTTCTACCGGAAGCTTCGCCGAGGCTGTACAAACAGCCCCAAACTGGATTGCAGCGGATGTGGTCCCAAGCCGGCTTGGCCCCAGCGTTCATATTTTCGTGTTGCCACCGAGACAAGTACAAGCAAGCCTGAAAACATAATCCATGATAAGCTAGCATGTTAACATGGATGCTCTATCCCGGCCGCCCGACAAACCCCTTTCTGTTGGAAATGATTCTTCTCCAGCCAGAATGTAAAAACGTTCGTACAAGTAAATGGTGGCTTGTTCCGAGCTCCGAATGTAGCTCTTTGTGCATTAAATTATTCCACATTTTCAACGGTCACTCGAAACGTGCGACTTTGAATCGTTGTGTGCAGCTTGCAAGAGCGCGCTTAATACGCTCAATCAAATCAACTCGTTATCAACGCATGCAATTCGGTTGGCATAAGTGTTGCGCCTGACGTCTGTCTGTGTGTGTGTATTTTTGCCTGTCCTCCAACAGTGCCGTCCATGTCCCCGTCTGTCACGTCATAATGCGCCACAATCGTAGACGTGGATGTGTCCGACCTTTTGCCTGAGGTTCGCTGGCGAAGAGGCGGTTGCAAAACATAACAAGATCCCTGCTCAAAACCTCAGCAGCAGCAGCAGCCCTAGACAAATCAGAGCCACAAGCAAGCGTATGTGTGTGTGTGTATGTTGGGGAGGGTGCATTCTATTTAATCCCTCCGCCATAACATCTTTATGTGAAATCATCCTCCCACCAAGGTTGAGCAGAGTTCATGAAGGGGAAAAACCGTGTCTCCTCGTAAACGAAACGTGCGAAGCAGGCAAGAACCGGTGGCTGGCTAGTGGTGGTGGTGTGCGGTGGTGCGTGATTATTCGAATTGCACGATGCATCGATGGTCACATTCTCCGATGGTGTCGGGCTGGTTGGCTGCACTCCCATCCCAGTTTGGGGTGCATGAAAGCAGAGAGCCCGCACCGTGCGTGAGCTGGATGCACATTTATGGATAGGTGGCGTTGTTTTTGTTTTTCCTTTATTTTGTGCAATAGTAATAACCATTTACGACATGGTGGCACTGCCGTGCGCGGTCCTTCAGGGTGTACGGTAGTGGAATGCATAAAATGTATGACACGGAAAAAAGGTTAAAGGAAGAGCTACGGATAGCGGTCAGCATAGACCATCACACTGTTGAAAAGGGTTTCACAGTGTTGTGAAATGAGTTAAATGAACATTTAAATGTCATTTATATTTATTTGTACTTTTTTGTACAAACAATTTAGAGTTTGTTGTAGAATTCTACATTTCTATTCAAAATCAATGGTGTAAATTCAAGCACTAAGAACTCATCATCTCTAATAGATATCAGCGTAAATCGCAGCAAAATACTAAAATTATCTTTCCAGAAGCAAATATTTAAAGGCCTAAAATATTCCATGTAGCATAACTCGCGGCTTTGTGCGAAAATATACCCTCTTCTGTTTCGTTTGTTCTCTCTCTCTCTTCCTATAATTATAACACGCAAAATGGGCTTAACTACACAGCCGTACGTACATAAATGTAGCACTCTTCTCCGTCGTTGACCTGAAATATTGACGCACAGTAATGCCCCAAAACTAGCACACCAACAAGCGGCACAAAATCAAATCAAAACATATTAATGCTAAAATCAACACCGTTCACACAACAACATTGTTCCCCTAGCGGCTTTGGAACACGCTTTTATGCATCATCGCTACTTTGGCTATCGCGGGCTAGAAATAATGCCCCTGGAACCAACTTTTACTCTTCGTTTCATTGCCCACACGGCTTAAGAATAATATTCGCCTGGCTAGGTCCGTACCATCAACACATTTGGCGATGCTGAGCACACGTTTTTGCATACCATTAGCATAACATGTGCTCATCAGTAGCTTTCGTTTTGGGTTGAAAATGCTCCGGTAATCCCTAAGATGATGGTACGAAAGTATAATCATAATTGACCGAAGTCCTTACAGATCGTTTAACAAACCAAGCCCAGGGTATGTCTATTTCTTCTTTCCTAACCAAAGCTCATTAGATGAGAAGCACGAAGCCGTGCACACCTCCACCGTAAGCCATTAGAACCGCACCAACAGCGGCCAAACGAATCAAATGTTGGCCAAAGAAATGGCACACATAAATAAAACCAGCCGGAGCCGAATGTCGAACTGTGCTCGACGCGAAAGCGAATTATTTAAGCGTTTTAACCTGGCACACCTCCTCGCATTACGGGCGGGCTCCACCTGCTCCTGAATGTGTGTTACGTGAATGTGGTGGGTGAGTTTGGCGTTTTGCATTTGTGCTCTGTGCTGCTCACGCAATCGATTCGATTCGATGGGTTTAAAATGTGTGCTGATCGGAAGGAATGGGGTGACAGTTTATTTAGCCAATCTGCTCAGGTATTGCGGTCATCAGTCGTATTGTCGTATTGCGCTCTACCCCCGGCGGTGGGTGAAATCTGCCATGAATGGCACGCGCGTTTTAACCGCGCTGCAGCTGGCACTGAAAAACCTCCTTCTTGCCATGGCAGGTTCTAGTTTATTTTGCTTCTTCTGGATTGTTTGTAAATAGATATTCCTGGACAGGTGGATGTGTTTATTGGCCTACGACCTCTAGATAATGAAACAATGGATCAAATATCTGATTAAAACATTCATCGTTTTGAATGATCACTTACCAACTAAAAGGGCAACAAAAGAAGTAAAAACCAAATGCAATATAAACTAGTAAGAGTTCGTCTATCATTTTTTTAATTATCAAAATAATAAATAGGAACATTTATATTATTAATCCGCGAAATACATTGTTTGACAAACATTGGAGCCAGGCTTTGCTATAGAAATATTAACATTTACACTTCTTTATAAACAATTATTTTGTTGATTTTTGACGCATTTAAATGTCTTGGGTTGCATTACATTTCAATTTCTATGAAGCATTCTTGATCTGATTACTTTGCTGTACTAAAAAAACACCTTCTCTGCATAAGTTTTGAGCACCCTTAGTGAACTAACTACAGATGGAACCTACTGCTCTTTTTTAAACCTTCGCTTCAGTGCAAGATCCTACCGGTCGTAAACATGCGCTCTCGAGACCGATCACTACTTAATGCTCCATAAATATTGCACTTACGATAGCCTAATATCAGTATCCGGCTCCGAGCTATAACCTTCTGACCCAGTTCTTCTCGCACGTCGTCGCATAATCCGCTGGAAGGTACACCACATTCTAGGAGAAACAGTGAGAGAGCGCGAGAGAAAGAGCTTCTGTCCGATCTAATTCTTCCAAAGAATGTGTACATCCACATTCCTCTACCACTGACTCATCGGGGGCTTTAGTGGTTAAAGTTGGGACTTGGATGGAAAAAGAAAGATCGTGATGGGTGTAAGTTTCACGTCAAATTCCATCACCCTTGGCGGATGTTAATCCCACCGGCACAAACCAGCGAACAACAAAACGAAACTCATTTCTCTAAACGTTGATCCAGCCCTTACCGGTACACTAGGAGGGATCCTTGGTGGGTTTGCGAGCCGGCCTCGCATATTTCAACGTTGCGTTTCTGCCTGCCTGTGTTGCTGCGTTTCCGAACCGAACGATGACGCAGCGAACGCAATGTTTATACATTCCTGCCAATGCATTTCCCTTTTCTAGTTCACGTACACTAAACGACTCCTGCGCACACGCGCTTTGCGGAATAGAAGTGGAGAACCTGCCCTGCCCTGTTGGAAATAATTGATATGTACACAAAAAGACACTTAAATATGACAGCTTCAACGACCGATAGCGATTGTCGTCACACAACTAGAGGATAGGTGGTTTGAACAGCTGTGTGTAGAAAACATTGGTAGCGATAGAAGAGAAGGAAATCGAAAGCCAGAAGCAGAAACGCCCGGCGACAGGTTCTTGTGGACCACAGGTATTGCTGCCGGCCTGTTTCACTCAGCTGCACGCGTCCCATCTTCACCGACATCATTCTAATGGAACTGGTCCAATCAGATAGGCGAAAAGTGGGAACCGTTCCAAAAACCGTATTTTAGGCAATGGTTAATGGTAGTTTCCGTTTGTTTGCTAGAGGTTTGAGAAATTATAGACACACAATCAAGGCTCGTTTACGGACACGTGTGATCTGTCAGTGAACTTTCCGAAGAGGCCATTCGGTCTCCTACTGCTCCAAGCTGGGTCTGATAAGCCTCATTAGGTTTCGCATTCTATGATGCCCATTAGCTGGATCGTCCACTTTCTTAATAAGAACCAACAAGACACAGCCCAAAGTGCTTGGGAAGGTGATCGAACTGGTGAACAAATCTTGTGCTGGGAATTAAACACCAGCAAAAGACTTGAAAGATTCATTGACCTACAACAACGACAACAACAACGAAAAAACCTCCCAAAGAGACCTGGTAGCTAAATGCCATCCCAAACACACAACCAAGAAGTTCTCAACGAGGTAGTAATCTACAAAAAGCGAACAAATTAATACCCCTTGGGTTCGCTCTATTGTGTCATAATAGCGGCTTCCACGACTGCTGCCGGGGCCGATGGAAGCATCTTCTTCAATTACCCGTGGGACCGCCACGACGCCTGATCATCTGTGGGCACACGCTCGAACACGCTCGCGATAGTCATGAATCTTGTCACAGGGAGCACAAAAAGCCAAGGTTACTGGAGTGTTAACGATGGCGTTTAATTGATTTACAGGTTGGTTGCTGCTGCTTCTGCTTCTGCCGCATGCTGGCTGCTTAGGACGTCTTCTCGACGTTCTCGCGCTACTCTTTGTGACTCGCTTTGGGTTAGTGGCTGAGCATTGGCTTGACATTATGCGTGTTGTGAAATTCGCCGGACTTTGCCGCGACATTTGCATTAGCGCGGTGTGATGTGTTTTGATTGATGACCCTATAACTGAAGGATCACTTTGATGAGAGTAGGTGCCTACGGGTGTCTTACAAGGGGGTTTACTAGAAGATTGCTTTTCTAGGAAAAGTCAAATGAGAAATTATTTCTTTGTGTACTTACAGATAATTAAAAAGCCAACTTAATTGTTGTGAATCATTTACGAAGAATGTATTGCATCCTGTGTTGCTGGAAGAGCTTCCACAACTTGAAGTATGTTCTCGTCCGTAATCTGGTAATTTCTAACAGCTTGGCACTGCATTATTTGAGCATTCTACCACAGTGCCAGCATGACAAATCAATCCATCAACAGAAAAGGCACTGGAAAGTGGCCAGTACCTGCGACACATGTTGATTTTTACCGAGAATAATGACACGAAGCACTTAAAAATGAACAAAACGGTTTGGAAAACCCTTTACCTTCCATTCCACGCGCTGTATCGTACTTCAAAAACACAAGGTAATGAGTTAACAAAATAAAGTGTTCGATAAGCTGCCTCGTCAGCAAAATAAGGAAATCTCAACTCAACCCAACCCATTCCTCGGTAAAGCTTAACAGCATTAGCCTGTCAGCGGGATATTTTCAATCCATCAAGCTAAAGGGTTCCTTGTAAGGTTTTAGCCAAAAAGGAAACGTGACTTTCCAAACCACGTGCGTCCGGGTGACCACAAAACAACTCCCGCACCACGTCCTTGACACCATTTGTGGCTAGACCGTCTTTAAGGGTACTGCATTTTTTAATGTATTCCATGTCCTGTGGCTCGTCTGAGGATTGTTTACAATTTGTTGCTGTTTTTTCTTCTCCTTTACATTGCACACACAAAAAGGCAAGCATGCATTTTTTGCAAAACAAAAGAATTCGTTCTGTTGTTACACACCTTCTGTTGTTATCTTTTGTGCAATAGTTAGACAGGAAATGCATTCTTTAATTGAGCTTTCTCTCAGAAGGATTGTTTTTAGGGAATACATGGCAAAAGGGTCAAAATGTAACATGCATCACCGTGCGGATAATTGAACACCACGCCCCCTCACGTTCCCGTGGAGTGAAAGCAGCAAAAAACAATGGTCCCAAAACCAAAAACCGTACATGACGCAACAAAACAAGTCGTTTTTTTCAAAAGAAGCTGTCTGTCCTTTTTTTGTTTTGTTTTTTTTTTCATGAGACAATTATGTAGAAAGTTTGCCGGTAGATAATGCTTTATGGTTAAGGTTCTCAATATTTTGCGTTTCATAAACGAGTTGGGTGGTGGTTCTGGATGGTTCTTTATGCGTCCCAGAGCTACCAATTCCAGTGAGATACCTCCGACCACTCCTAGAGGCATGTAGCATCCTTGTTCACCATTTGAGCCCCTTAAAAAAAGGAAACTTGGGTAATGTCTTGTTTTGGGTTCTCAGTTTTTTGTTTGGGAAACGCATAAATACACCCAAAGGATTGCAAATGGCATGCAGTTGGTCGTGCGGGTTACATCAGTGAACATCGATATTCCAAAGTTCCATGAAAGTGTGTGATGTATTTGTAAACTTTTGCCGAGCACACAGGAGCAGAAGAAGAGCAGGTTCATGCTACACGAGAGGTAAAACACAACTCCCCATCCCGGTGTGTATATGCATGTAGATTACGCTGGAACGTGCATTGTTTTCAGTTTTGTGTGTCAATAAGCTTGATAACAACCCTGCGTGTTTGGAATTAGCCTGTGGAGAGGTGGTTCATACTCATGGGGCACGTTTATCACGTTCAGCCGGATTTACGATGAGTTGATTTTATTGATGCCAAGTAGATTAAGAACCAACCATCCGAGGTTGGTTGGAAATGGTTCGAATAGTCACGTGCGAAAAGTTGTGGCTCCCCGGTGAAATGGCAATTTGTGAAGGTGATGATAGTGGTCGGAGTTTCTAGAAGTATTTATGGAATCTTATAAACGTGTCATTTCTGCAGACCTGCGCGGTGGCGATCATGGAACAACAATCCACAACCTAATTATGTGATTTATCCAGACAACGTTGAATCTCACAACTCACCCAAAACAGCATTTCCAACCCAACCAAGGTCAAGATTTTGGTAAACTTTCTCTTTCGCAACGATCACTCCCGGCAGACTGTTTTCGATGGATTTTTAAGCGTGTGTGGTTTTATTTCTTACTTTCGACCACCCGGAGATCCTGAGCACGCACTCTCTCTATCCCTCTTACTCACTCTCTATGTCCACCCCGAAAGCCCCGGTCACTTCTACCGTGTGCTTATCTTCAAAGTAAGATGAAAAGAAATTCCTTCACCTGGTAGAAAAAAGAAAAATATCAGCGTGCCCTTATCCCCTGTGCCCGTGCCGGTATGTGGGGAGGGCTATAGCCGATGGGACTGGTGCGATTTGGAATGATTAAAGCGTTTCGGTTTTCGGTCTCGGGACCGTTTTCTCAGAGCTAACCTTTTGCCGGTGGGGAGGTTAATCTAAAGTATCTGTATGCTTTGCATGGAGGATGGGGGGTTTGATTGTGACACATATGCGATGTGTCGTTGGCCACATTTTCGGGACGTTATCGTTGAAGAATGCTGCGCTGACAGGGCTTTCGCCACAACAACGACTGTCCAGCCAAGCTCCATCGTGAGTGAAAACATTTAAAAAGGGCAAATTGACAATGTCCGTAATGGATGTTCAGAAACGTGGAGAAAACAGTTTTTGAAATGTCAAGAAATTAAACAATCACATATACTCGTTGCATTGGTAATTAAAAAAAACTGTAGCAGATCATTTGCCTGTCACAACAGTACCGCAAGTTACGCGATGCTAAAAGTGTTTTGCGTGATCGAATAACAAACCGGTGAATCATACGAGAAGATATAAATGTCAAATATTGACATACAACATCTTTTCAACATAGAACAACTCTCCAGTTTTTAACTAACCAGAATATACAACAGATCTGACACATTGAGGATAGATGTCATTGATTCTTTGCGATATAGTGTTATCATATGTTGTAGCAAAAATAAGACTTTAACCCATGTCACAGTGTATCAAATGTAACAGTTTGACCTTCAAATTATGACTCAATTTCAAATAGAGCGCCGTCAGTTGTTTAAGCTGACCGTCACTTTTGCGTTTAATTAAATCAATCACCAAATCAACCACACCAACCACAAACATAAGTGCCAAAAGACAGACATCATAGTGTGATCGTCTCCCTCAAAAAAGAAGAAACGCGCAGAGCCGTTAAAATATATCGATCAGCGCACATACGCTAATGGAAATCGTATGTATGACCTCGTTTATAATTTATTTGATTGAATCCACACTTTCTTGCGCGAAGAGATAGGACCGACTGTCAGAATTGCTGCCAAAATGGAGTGATCCAAGTATGTGGTACGATCGCACACACATGATCACAAGTGATTTTCAAGAGCTGGAGGGACGATTCAATCTCGCAGATTGCATTTTTTTCCACCATACGGTTCTAGCGCTGAAGGGGTTGATTTATTCGCAAATCAGAAAAACCAGATGGTGAACATTAACAATCTGCGCTGAACGATGCTTTCGATAGCTTTGGAAGATGGTTCCTCACTTGAGGTTGAGGTTAGCTGGGTGGTTTAACTCTGGGTCAATTTAGGATTTTGCGATGTTGGCATTGAACTGCGTAGTTGAAGAAGAACTAAGAGACATCTGGTTATGTGCTTGAAGTTTAAAATATTGAAAAAAGCGCTGGAATTAAAAGCATATGACACTCATATGACGTATGATACAGACACCCAACAAGATATAATTGCTAACCACCGAGCATCACCCGCTCTTCGCCCTCATATCAACCACTCCATTCCTGTCCACCTTCGACATAACCTTGGCTACACATAAAGCATCATCGATTATCATCGATAGGACACTCCCACACAGTCAGAGAGGTTGATAAAGTTTGTCTCACAAACCTTTTCCCCAGCGCCACATTGACCAGCATATTCTTATCGTCGATCTGCTTGCGATCGCTACGGAGACTACGTCCCTGACACAACTGATCACAAATTGAACAACCGCCACCCCCACAATGCGTCTGCAAACATCATTAGATCTCGAGCTCCTTCCCGCGTTTTACTACGCCATAAAACTTCTACTTGAGGTCAATTGCTCGTCGGGGGATGGTTTTTTTAATATTAATAACTCACGCCGGTTTAATTTCTCCCCGCCAATTGGCACAACGCGAACCACACAACTTTACCAAGCGAATCTTCGGATCGGTTCGTCTGCCCGAGCTCGCCAAAATAGATAAACTGCATGTTTTCGTGGCGCGACCCTGGGATATATTTCGCACAGTTACAGACAGCCCAGACTCTGCTTGAAACACTCGAAACAAGCGAACTCCAAATGATTGAGGAAACGTTTCAATTTCCAACCATAACCACTCGAACCGCACCAAATCTCTGAATATTACCCTTTTGTCGTGTTTATGGTTAGGTTTTTACGCGTTTTTCGCATGCATAAACGATCATGAACGGACGAAAAAGGTTTTAGCGCCATCTGGCGATCATCTCAAGTTGCGTGTTTGAGAAGATGGTTCCAAGTTCGTGAGGCGTTGAGGGCTTTACAACTCGCTTGCCTTCGAGCACTTCAACGCGTCTAGGAGTTGATTTATTCTCGATGGTGATGTTTATGATATGCGATTTGATCAAGAAGAGCCGGCTATAGAAACCATAGTTATGTACGAAATTCATCTAACTTAACCGTTCACTGAACATCATCCTAAATCAATCCCGCGTGGTGCCAATATCACTTTCCCTTTTTGGAGCTCAGGAACTTTCTATCTCAATTCTAGAAAGCCCAAACAAATGCCGATGCCCCAGGGTGATAACACAGTTTTGCACGCGAGAAGTAGTCTGCCGAAGAAAGCGAAACTCACCCCAAGGGCTTTGAACGTGAGGATCGATGATTTATTGCTAGACCTGTCCGCTGCAAACTGAAAAGCAGAGAAAAAGCAAATGTTCATCCAGTTCTTTCTTTCTCCGTCTTCAACTTCGCCCTTCAAACGCCGCTCCGAATCAAGAAGTATGGGTTTTCCTCCACACATCAGTGGCATGAGGGTTGGCCGATGATGGGTAGAAAACGATAAAACCCATCTTACGGGGATCGCTATCGCAGTGTCGCCCCTGGCAAGAAGCGAGAAATTGAGAAAGACGCAGATCTATTCATCTTTCCCGTTTAACTTGGGCAAAGCCGCACGGCCATGGCACTAACCTTTGCTAAAACCAGTGACGGACAGCGTCTTCTTTTCCTGGAGCATTCGCATCACACACATTCGCTAAGTAAATGAAATCGAACGTGATAGTGCTAGACAGAGGGAACGGCTCGCTGCGTCAAACTGGGCAGGAAGTGGACGCGCAGGAAACTTACACTTTTTGACCCAGAAACAGGCTTGCGATCGTTTCTCGTTTCTCGTACAGAATCCGCAACGTCAGCCGAGATCAAGCGGAGCAGAAGCAGGTTATCTATTGCCTATATGTCGTCCAGCGAGGCGGCATCATCTCATCTTCATCCGGTCCGGCAACTTCACACCGATAGCTCCCGGAGGGGGGAAGTGGAATGAGTCTCCCGCTAGTGTGAGTGATGGCTTCTTGAATGTTCGTTTGATCGATGCTTGTTATGTGCGTGTGTGTGTCTTAATGTGACAGGTAGAAATATATGAAGTACTTTAATACTATCGAGAGCACATCGTCTTGTTCGAGGATTGATTAGGCTTACCGTGGAAAAACACATCTTCAATCCACACTGTTTACACTGTTTTAAAAATTCAACTCAATCTCTTTCAATTCGTGCGGCTTTTTGCAACACGCATGCAATAGCAACATGTTCATGTTTTAGAAATCGAACCGATTACCCTTTCACTCTAATCATTATGCGCGTGTGTTACGATAAACCACACACCACGGTGTACAATCCGGATCTGTACTGCAGACAGCGTGGAATGAAAAGCTAGTACCACCACACGGACACTGAATGCTTCCCTCTTCAGCTTTTGATGGTGCAACGTGCATACTTTTTTGACGCTAGTTTATTCGTTTACATTTCGGGGGTTTTAGGCCGGTTGGTGGAGAAATATGTTTTTAACAGCAGCAAAAACGACAACGACTGCCAAACAAAAAAATCGGAACTACCCTCAATCCATTTCAACGATTACGCTCGTTCGATTGGAAAACTGTGTGATGACGTTCCCTAAGCTCCGCCTTCAGCGATCGGGTGGAATTCCATCTGTTGACTTTTGTTACGGTTCGATTAGCTTTACGGTGCGAGTGCAGAAATGTCTGGACACGGACGTGGACACATAAAACCAACGGCCCGCGTGGCAGCTATGCACCT
The DNA here is from genome assembly GCA_007018985.1 of Anopheles bwambae. Classification (NCBI taxonomy): domain Eukaryota; kingdom Metazoa; phylum Arthropoda; class Insecta; order Diptera; family Culicidae; genus Anopheles; species Anopheles bwambae. Next base: position 94,858 of record SIXB01000077.1, read on the forward strand.
TAACGACTCCATCCGGGTGACTTATGGTTCGAGAGTTATGAGGCACGTTTCTAGCAACAGGGGAACTGCTGCTACTCTCGTTGTGGGTCTGTTAAATAGGTTTGGGTATTAGTGGTTGTGTCATGTTTTTAATATCTTTATTTTCCTATCGTAAACTAAAATGTGGCACTAAAAACTATTGATATGTGAAATGAAGTACAGTAAATGGCCCCAGAGCTATCCAGGCATCATACTTTACAAACATCACTTGCTATTAGAGATGTTACAATAAGGAAGATAATTCAGAAACTAAGAAAATTGAAGCATATGAGGAGATGTCACTTCTCACTTTAATTGAGGCTTTAATATGTTTTACCCATGAAAACATGGTGCTAAATAAGCATGCTTCAAATGTTAGTTGAAATCACCAAAATAATGTTAACACAATAATTGTCAGGTCTTATTGGTAAAACTTATTTTATCAATCACATTCGTTATTCCAATATTTATTTATAGTATCTATGTAAGAGCAGATTATTTATTTTTCATAAACTTAATATTAACATTAAAGTCAAAACATCAATTGATTGGTTGCACAATATCAACATAATTTTGAATAATCCACGCTCAGACTTTATTCATTGACCTCGCCTATATTGAAAATGCAATCAAAAATTAAGTGTAACATTGTTTGATCAAGAAATCTGCGAAAACGTGTCAGATCATTTAAATTTATTTATAAAACACCTGCAAAACAAAAAAATTCTTCACCAACAAAACATGCATGGTGTTGATAAGACATTCTAATGTATACATTAAAGCCTATGAGTTCGATCAAAAGGTTAAATATGGGCAGTGCAGTGAGTGATCAACTCCTTAGAAATCAAAAGCTGCGCAATGTTAACTTCAGAATTTTTGTTTTAAAATTATGTTATATTAACTTTAAACCCATTTCAAGACAAAAAATCCCTGACAGAAAGTAGAAAACTCCCTTCAATGAAATCTACTCCAGAACAGAATATGAAAACGGCTTTCCACACATAGTTTACTGCACACACAAAAAACAATACCTCACTACATATGTTGCATTTTCACAGCGAAATCACGATTTGCAACTTGGTGCCAAGCGAGAAAAAAACAAAAACAAAACCTCAGAGCAGCTCCAAAACTGCACCCCAAATATATTCTCCCCTCTTTTACATACATCCGGAGGCGCTGCTCCATTCATGCTAGATTTACTGCAAAGTGCTGGATTTTCATGGTTCTCCTTCTTTCTCTCCTGTTACAGATTGCCCAACCAAACCATGCACTAGTGGCACTAGCGATTCCGGTGGGAAACGTGAATCAGCCATACTAACAACAGTAGTAACCCTACGGAAGCGACCGAAAGCGACAACAGCCAACAGCCACCCCCCGGTATCGATGAAGCGCAGCACAACGATGGCTGCACCAGCTACCACCGGAAAGATGACGGCACTCTGCTGCTGCTGCTTTCTTCTCCTGCTGCTCCACACCGCGCTGCTGGTGGACGCGCTGCCCATCACCTCGAAGCCGCTGGACAACAATCCGGACCATCTGACGTGGGAGGCGGCCTGGCTGTCGGAAGACAGCCGAGCACCAATGCCGCTCAGCGGCAAGTCGAAAAAAATCACTCCCAAATCCATCTTTATCACCCCGTTCCTGAACAGCTACAATACGTCCGCCTGCCCGCCGGACTACAAGGTCGACTACAACGGCAAGTGCATTCAGGTGGTGAGCATCAACACGGCCGACATACTGGTGACGAAGCTGCAGAGCCTCTTCTCCCAGCACGGGGACGGCGGGGGCAGCAATGGCGGTGGTACCGGTGAGGATGATTACGATTACGATTACGATTCGACCGGACCGTTCCATGTGAACCTACCGCTCAGCATCGATCTGCCGCCGGAACCACCGCAGCAGCAGGCGCCCGCCGTTATGCCGGCAACTCCCCAGCTCACGTACAAGGATGTGCCCGGGCCAAGCTTCTACGACAGTGCGATGGTCGATGTGGCGACGGTCGAGCAGGACAAGGCCAAGATAACGACCGTATCGCTAGCCGAGCCGGTCAAACCATCCTCCGAGAAGCCCTTTCCTGCCACGTCCACTGCCAGCGCAGCCGAACAGCAGCCGGTGGTGGACCAAAGCGGCGCCGAAAGTACCGACCACAGTGACATCTCCTTTGTTGCGTTCGAAACCCTCCCCAACGGTACGCTGGTCGGTCAGGTCGAGCTGGAGGGAAGCAATAGTACGGTGGTGCAAAGCATATTTGTATCCTCCACTACGGCTGATGTACCGCTGGCCGACGCAGACAGCGCAACGGAGTCTACGGTCGCTCAGCACGCTGGTGGCGCCGGTACAACAACTGATCGTACTACTGATGCAGCTGCTACGGATGGTGATGGTGTAGTGAGCACCGTACTCACTACGCAGGACGCGCCAACGACTACAGTGCAGCAAGGTGAGGGCAGCAGTACCAGTACGACGGAGCAGGACGAGGATGAATCAACGCTTACGACCGATGTTACGAGTACCACCGAACAGGACGAGTCGGAGATGGAAAACATGAAGCTAGAGCTGGCAGAAGAGCTACTGCTGATGGATAACAATCGTAGCTCGCTTGCACCGCTCAGCACCGATTCATCCACTACGGACTTTTCGGAGATGGATCTGGATACGGTTCCAACGTCCGAAACGCTACCAAGCGACGAACCGACCAGCACTCATCAAGAACCTATCACCGTGAGCACAACGGTCCCACCGCCCGTGCGTCCCCTTCTGCCCATACCTACGAAACCCTCCGTGCAGATCATAACCCCCATCAAAGGGAGCTGGGATCTGGGTATGAAGGGTGGATCGGCTCACCTGTTCGCCGCTAGTCATCACCATCTCATCCAGCAGGATCGCACCACACGTGCCACACCGGAAACAACGACGCAAACGATCACAGCCGAACGTTCGACCGAGCAACAACCGACTGTGCTGGCGGTACGTCAAGACTCTAAAGAGGACAGGAAAAACAGCGCAGAAGTGGATCGGCACGAGGCACTGCATGCACTGCGCGAGGCAAACGAGGCTAGCAATCGGTTCGTGTATCACCATCTTCCATCGATGCCATCGGTCCCTTCTTACACCGCAAAAAGCGAGCCTACCTCAACCGAACTTCCAAGCAGCACGACCCAAAGCAGCAGCTTGCTGCAGGTGAGACCGCTCGCTTCGACACCGCCCGCCGGCAACAACAACAACTATCTCGAACAGTTGCGTAAAATCAACGAAATCGTTGCGGAAAAGCGGCGCCACCAACAGCAACAGGAGCAGCAGCTCGGTGTCGGTTCGTCCAGTACGCGCATTCGCTTCCCATCGCGCGATGAAGAGACACTATCCGGTGCGGCAAGCAACAACTATCAGCAGCAGCAGCAGCAGCAGCAGATAGGAAGCGGCGGTGTTCGGTTCCCCGGCTCAGCCAGCAATCGTCTGCCGGACATCTTCCCGAAGAAGTCACCGGACAGTACGACCCAGCGGCCCGCCTTCTGGTGGCTCCCGTCCGGCTGGGAGGTGGACCAGACCGGCAACAAGCCGATGTTGCTACGCTTCTGGTCCCGAATGCCACTGGTACGTGACAGCTCCCAGCAGCAGCAGCAACCATTGACGACAGGAAGTGCCAGTGATCCTGCTGCGGAGAGCAACAGCAATCGTTGGCGATCGGCAACAGGCTTCCAGCAGCAGCAGCAGCAAACACCAGGAACATCACATCCGGTCGCGACGGCACGGGGCAACTCCAAGAGTCCAAGCGAAAGCTTCTACAAGGAGGTGTCCGCCCAGGAGGTGTACAAGGTTATGAACGCCCGACAGCTGAACCATCAGAGCTAAGCCTGCGTGTCCTGTAAAACTCCAAGCTCCCTCTTCCCCCCTCATGCTCACCGCCCTCTCCCCTATTTTTCCCTGAGAGAGGTTTCGCCTCGCCCAGGGAGAGATGAAGAGGCGGCGCGCAACCTTTACCAAAGTCCACACCAGCAGGCTTCGCAAGTCCAGCTTTAAGTATTACGTAATAATATCCAATGTCTAACCCCCTTTTTTGGCGGCGCACACGCATTAACCCCCCACTGATAAGAGCGGTGGAAACTAGGAGATTTTGAGTGTGCGTGCGTGCGTGCGTGTGTGTGCGTGTGTTTGTACAGAATAGAGACGCGTAGATGGATACGCGCCTCACACAGAATTGCTCCGAAGAATTGTGGGGCCGATAGGACGATAAGCTTTTGTTAGGGTTTAAGGTAGTCATCCCACTTCCCTTCTTCCAGTCAGTGGTGTGTACAGGCTACTATCAACTACTTCTTTCACCCATCGCGCGTCTGATCTTTCCTGCTTCCCATTACACCAACCGTAGCCCCCGATCAACCGTCCTCCACAGATGTACTACTCCCAAAAAACCTTCAACCACTACTACTTCTGGGTGTTGCGCCTCCCTCCCTACACCTACCTGTACGAATCAGACAATCTGTGATATTGTGTTTCAAAGTTTTGCTTTCTTATCGAATGGTGTAAGAAAAAAATGGCAAACTATTTTACAATCTCTCTACCGCTGTCCGCTCTCCCAATTTTATGCGTTTTTACTTTTAAGTCTTATTTTCGCAACACTTACGAGGTATTTTGTTTTGTATTTGTTTTGCTTTTTTACATGCTAAAAGAAGGGAAAGAAGCATTTTCAGCTCATGAAAGTGCTAACCTTTCCGTTCCGGATCTTCCAACGATTGGGAATTGGAAATTGGAAATGGGAGTGAAAGATCAGACGTGTATCAGGGATCATAAGAAATGTTTTGGAGAATACCTGAATGGTAAGAATCGTGTTCCGTAACACTCTACGCTCATCTTCAGGAAGTCCAATAGTAGGAAGTATTCACAACATGGTAACAGTATAGAGGAAGTTTCCAGCCGTAGAGCTATAGCAACCACCAGTACCTTTCGTTCAACGCCGACCAGACTAGTACCCTGACTAATTGTACATATTACACCAGTAGCGAACGATATACCATTGTATTAAGACGTTTTATTGTAGTAACAAACGGTTTTTAGTGGTTAAGATTTGTATTATTCTATATTTATAGATTTTTTAGTGTACTCACCACTACACACGCACACACACACATCTAGCAACACACATGAGTTTTATGACGCGGCCAAACTAGAGAGCAACCCTTACCCCTATCTACTTATTATGGACGCACATACTTATACTACACCACCGAGGTGCGAGATGTTTCTCCCAAACCCCTCACTGTTACTTATATGTGTTATACTCTATAAACCACTACTTCAGCACAACCGTCGCGTTACGTTGGGAGGGGGCCGGCCGTGTTACGCCGAATAGCCATGTGTGCATTAGAAACTTAAACAAAAACACTTCCGACTAAACTGTGCATTGTGCCCTGCACCCTGTCCGTTTTCCCGTTCTTTAGGGAGTCTGTACCACCCCTTCCCCCTGTGCAAATTATTAGTAGTAGCTGCTGCAACGCAAAATTGTATCGGATGTATGTGCCAAATATATGTAACTGTGTACATGGATGGGTGTTTTTGTGTATAGGAGATAGAGCAGAAATAGAGTTTTTGCGATCTTTAATGTTCATCGTATTTAAACTATGTACACACTTCCTCTGTAGGGAGGAAGCTAGGATTGATCGATTTTTTTTGTAGTACGTAATGATGATCATCAAACAACGAACAGCGGTGTTCTAGTAACAGCGTCTGTCAAGCATCACACCGAGCCAAAGTGCTCCCCTATATGTGTTTTCCACTCTGTTCTAATTGTACAATTCTTTCCCACTCCCCAGCTACGTACTTGTCCTTTCTCTGTTGTAAGTGTTTGAGATGTGTTACGCCAAACGTACGACGCGATGCGTCTTATTAACAAGTGTGTGTGTGTCCCTAGCCGCACTATCCATCACCGTTTGCAAAATGAGTATTGATGTTTAACCGTGTAGCGTAGAGTAGACTAGCAGGTAGAACTGTCTCTGTATATACTGTTGTCGCTATGGAGCAAGCACGAGCGGCAACAAAACCCGTCAGGCTTACGTACACGAAGCAGGAAGGTTATTACGTATGTGTGTGTACTGCGTTATCATTGAATATGACGTTATATGGTTCGTGTTTTACCTTGTGTAATAACCTCTCTATAGCCTAGCTGCTGTATCTCTCGATGTCGTGACAAGCGTCCTATTGTAGGGACCATATTGATGAATGGTTAGGGTCACGCGTAATACACGCGACCGCTGGTAGTATTCGAACGCACGCAGTAGCGGAAACTCCTTACATTAATCCCGGAGCGATGCAAACGCCTCCTCCAATAGCCGTTAAACGCACAAATGAAGAAAACGGGATATATGGTGGCTCTGTATGAGCGTGTGCGGTATGGGTGTCTAGATGGCAACGATAATGGCACATTATCTAACCCCCCCTTTTAATAAACGCTAAAAAACAAACGTATATAGCAGGACTATTTTAGAAGAAAACCAACCCACACACGCAGCACACGCACTCACATTGCCGAGTGAGTAAGTGGCGAATGTTTCGGATAACAGTACTCTACCAGTCTAGTATCTCCTAGAAGGAACGCATAGTAGACACATGACTACCGGTCTATACTTACAGAACAGAACCGTAGATTTAAATCACAAACAACACACACACGTACAGAAATCAACAAAAGAAGAAAACTATCGTAAAATTGATCGTTGTCGTGTATTTGATTTTGGATGAAAATGATGACAAAACACACTGGTCACCATCAGGGTCGTTGCTTACAATAATTGTTCCTTAAAAGTATCTCTCCATTCTTACATTAGTACGGTACGGCATTAAGTTCTTCGAGTTGAGCGTAGCGATTGCGATCATTCTCTTTGGTACTTGGTAAACGCTAAGAACACCTGCTCCAGGCTCGTTTGTCCGATCGAGTAATCCTCAATGTTGAGCTGCTGCTTCGCCTGCTCCATCACGCCGAAAATCTGCGACCATTTCATGCTGTTAGAGCGGATGTAGTACGTCAGTAGGTCCTGGTATTCCTCTCTGGAAAGAAATGAAGTCGTTAGTGAATTCCTCCAGTGCCAACTGGAGTCTCTTCTCCGCCTCCACTTACTTCAGGTGCGAATCCGGAAACTTCGCCACAATGTGATCCTTAATGTTCTGCAGATCAAGCGTATCGCTTTCCTTCCCCTTGCCACCACCATCGACACGCTTCGCCTTGATCGTCAGCACGAAACCCTGCGAGAACTTGTTCTTCAAGTGCTGCGTCGAACCAATGCACTTGAACTCCCCGTTCACCATGATGGCCAGCCGCGTACACAGTGCCTCGCACTCCTCCATGCTGTGTGACGTCAGTACGATCGTTTTGCCACTGTCCCTCACCCGGCAGACACCGTTCCAGAGGTTGCGCTTCGCCCCCGGATCCATACCGGATGTCGGTTCGTCCAGGTACACGACCGACGGATTGCCGAGCATCGCAAGGGCAGTGCTTAGCTTGCGCTTATTGCCACCACTGTACGCTTTGACCTGTTTGTCCAGATGCTTCTCAAAGCCAAACTCCCGCGCCAGGTACATGCTGACGGTGGGGATATTGAACCTCGGCACGCCACGCAGCAGCGAGAACAGCTTTAACGTTTCCCGCCCGGTAAGATCTTCAATCAGTGCATCAAACTGTGGACAGTAACCGATATGCTGGTGGACCTTTTTCAGCTCACTCTTCAGGCTGTGACCCTTGATCCAGGCATCGCCAAACGAGATCGTCTCATCGCCGGACAGCATCTTGAAGGTGGTCGTCTTACCCGCTCCATTAGCACCAAGTAATCCAAAGCATTCCGAGCTGTACAAGGAGGAGATGATACGTTACAAATAGGAATCTTAATGCGATCATCCTCACGCCCCTTACCTGTTGATACCAACGCTCAGCTGATTGACGGCCAAAAACCGATTGTAGTACTTGGTCATCTCATGCGCCACCAGATTGGTGCGCGCTCGTTCCTCCACCGTCATGGCAGCGATCCGTTCCTTCTCCCTTGCCACATCCGAATCCATCTCCCGCGAACCGTCACCCGTGTCCGCTTTGAAGTGTTTGCGATGGTACCACTCGCGTCCCTTCTGCACCAGCAACTTTAACACCTTAAAGTCGAGCAGCAACAGTATCGCAAAGTAGGCGACCGTCATCACGAGACAGTAAAACAGATGCCGCCCAATACCGGGCCGTTCCCACTGGTAGTAGTACAGTCCGTCCTCGCAGATGGGCAGCGGGGTTACACCCGGCGGGCGTACCGCATCACACGCATCGATCGTAACGGACATATGGCTTAGATTGACGATCGCATCGCACAGTGCAAAGTGGGGAAAGATCAGGAACACGTTCGATAGGACGTCCGAGAGCTCCTCCAGCTCGAACATGTCCGTGCCGAGCAGATACACAAAGATGAACAGTGCCGTCCCGGTGACGATGTACGCTACGCTTATGCGGATAAATGCGGCCGGTGCTACATTGTAGTACAGCGTTACGATGTACGTCAGGGGTAGCGCAGGCACTCCAACGAACAGGAACACCGAGTAGAGCCGGAACACTTCGCCGCCGGTACTGAAGCCCGGCTCTTGGAAGATTGCTACGGTTACGATGATAAAGATGCACACGAACGCGTACGTTAGGTAGTCCCAGATGAATCCCGTGAACCAGTAGGTCAGCCGGTTGACACCACTGACGAGCTGGAGCAGTTTTGCTTTGGTGACGCGTTCGCGAATGTAGAAGATGACGTAGAAACCCACAACGAACGACATTGCGAAGCCGGTGTAGTAAGCCAGCTGGAAGCCTAGATTGTTAAACGTACGCATCAGTTGAAGCTGGAATTGGAAGGGAAGAAGACGTTATTGATGAATCACGAAACTTGTGTTGGGAAAGTCAGATGCACAGCAGGAATCCTAAACAATTAATATGTCAATAATTAAATTCAATCTATGATTGGGAGATTTAGAAGCTTGAAGTTTTAGATACCGCATTAATTTTCTAGAAATTAATAAAACTTCTCAAACTTCAAACATTTAAAATTTCAAATCTCACAATTCTTCAAATATTTATGATTCACTAGCTCCATAATCCAACATTCAACACGAAACTGGTAATTAAAATAAATCGTTATAATATGTTCTTTTGGACTTCTAATACCAAATCTCCTAAATCCAACAGGACTCACCCTCGTTTCATCCGTGTACGGTAGTGGGAAGTTCGTGATGGAAATGTTGTACCCTCGCTCTCCCGTAAACGTCGTAAGCAAAGCGTTGTGCATCATCTGCAACGCGACCGGTGGTGAATGGAGTGCCTCATTGTTAAACCAAGCCGTCAGATTGTGGTTCAAGATGCCAGCCCCCACGATAAACTGCCGATTGACCATCATCAAGTTCAGGTCGGCAAAGTGTAGAAACACGTCCTCCATCCAATCCACGATTCGTAACGGTATGCTTGGGATACTGCGAAACAGCTTCATGTAGTTGTCCAGAATCCTAATGAAAACCGAGAATACAATTCTTTAAAATTTCAAACATTATAGCATAACTGGTTCATCTTCTTACTGTTGTTGGAGAGGATCAGCTTGATCATCTGGTTCGCGCTGTATCAACGTCAAGGAGGGATTGTAAAATCGCAGCCCAAGGGCGCGCGGTGGCATGTCCCCCGAACCGCCCCAGTTTCGCACCACCGCAATCGTTACCGCCACAAAAAGCACCGGAATCAGCACCTGCACTACCAGCAAGAACCAATTCCTATACGTCTGGTAGATCTTCTTCAGGAATAGTGCCCAAATCTGATAGACGAATAGCCGCCATCCTTCCAACAACTCATAGTCATCAACCGTAGTGCGCGACTCAAGGTCCGTCCCGGTGCTGTACGAGTGCAGGCTGTGCAGACTTGCCTCCTCGCCCACCTGCGGCACACCGGTCGAGTCGGAACCAACCTTCATAAACACCTCCTCGAGCGTGGTAAGTGATATGCCAAAGTCGCAGATGCACAGCTCCTCACCACGCTTTTCCAACTCTTCCAGCATCGTTTGAAAGCCGCGCGAATGTTCCTCCTGCAGCAGGTACGACAGCTCCGAGCCGACGTTCGACTCCACCTGTATGAGCGGGATGTGCTTGCGCAGTACCTCCGTCACCCGGTCCACATCACAGTCCGGCTGCTTCACGCATATCAATCGATAGCCAACGCCGTACTTTTTCTTCAGGAAAAACGACGATCCAACTGCCTTCAGCTTACCGTCCGCCATGATCGCGATACGATCACCCAGCATATCCGCTTCGTCCATGAAGTGTGTCGAAAGGATCATGGTGCGGCGCGTCTTCTCTGCGATCAGTAGATCCCACAGCGCACGTCTTGCTGCCGGATCCATGCCGGACGTTGGTTCGTCGCACAGCACTACCCGCGAGCCGGCACATAGGGCGATACCGACACAGAGCTTTCGCTTCATACCACCGGACAGGCTGGACGAACGGACATCCGCCTTGTCTACCAGCTCCAGCGCTTTAATGTACTTGTCAATTTCGTACTGGGCTTGCAACTTCGAGAGCCCTTTCAGACGTCCGTAGAAGTACAGATGTTCACGCACCGTCAGTCCATCGAAGAGGATGTTGTGCTGTGGACAGTAGCCCAGCGAGAGCCGAACCGATTTCATCTCCGTTCGTATGTCGTGTCCCCAGATGATGGCCGTGCCGGAGCTGGGACGCTTCATACCCGTCAGCATCGACATGGTGGTAGTCTTGCCGGCACCATTGTGTCCCAACAGGGCCGTTATTTGTCCCTCGAACATGTTAAATGATAATCCTTCTACTGCAATCTTCTTGTTGGAGTACACTTTCCGAAGTTCGCGGATCTGTATGCGGGGGATGCGTCCTTTCGGCTCTGCCTCGATGTTGTCGTTCATTTTACTGGAAACACTTTGACTTACGGGTTCTGTGGAAAAAACAAAATTATGATCGTTAAATAAACTGTTTGCTTCTACATCTATGCATTGCTACTTACCATCGGAGGATGGTCGTTCACCGCACCAGAAGCGCTTCGTCACAAAGAAGTACCACGGTTGCGCTAGTCCAAAGTCTCCCGGGAACACCTGCTCAATGTAGAGCGTAATCAGCATGTAGATCGCCGCATTACCAAGCAACATTAGCAGCATCTGCCCTATGTTGATATCATCCACATCGCTATCGTGAAACAGTGTCGACCACTGAACGCCCTGCGTAGTGCCTTCGTACACACCGACCAACCGCATCGCGAACCCGATCGCAGAGTTGAGCAGCAGCGCCGATCCAAGTTTCTGCGAGACTGTTAGGTTGCGGTAATCCTGCACCATAATGATGTACGGTGCAAACGCCAGGAACCAGATGATGGCCGCAACAGCACCGCCCGAATTAGCCTTAGAAAACAGCGTACTCAGCATGAAGGAGAAGGTAATGATCGATATGCCGTACACGAAGAAGATCAACCAGATCACACCGGCATCGGAGTACGTCAGCACAGACACGTTCGGCGTCGAATACCAGGGCACTTTCAGGAACAGCACTACCAGCCCGATCGAGATCTGCGTAAACACGAAGCACTTGACGAACCAGGACGTCCACAGCACCCAGTTCTGGAGGCCCATGATCTTCATCGCTTCCTTGATCTGTTTCTCCTTCTCGAACAGAATGTTCTTCACGATGCTGATGCACGGATAGATAAACGCCAGCATTACCGAGATCGGCAGAAAGGTGGTTAAGCTCGAGGGGAAACTATCCTCCCGAAACGGGGGATAGGGAAACCGTTGCAGATATACGTCCGGTATCGGATCGGGGATCGTTTTGAACTGTTGCGCGAACGATTTGAAGATAAAGTGCTGCAGCGTTAGGAACCCTTCGCGGAAGTAACCGGGCGATGGTCCACCATCGCCTTCCTCGGCAAACCGGGCACCACCATCGGGGCGCGAGCCCCAGCGTCGATCCGTTTGCCAGCTATGGCCGACGGTGAACTGTGACCGCTGTTCACCCGGAAAGCGTAAGCGGTAGTTTAAGCGCAGCGGCAGCGTGCTCGATCCATTCAGCCGTATGTCGAACTCTACACCAGCGAACGAGTTCGTACCGAGCAGGAAGTCTTGCAGGGCAGACCCATTCGGGAGGGGCTGGAGCTCCAGATTCATCCACTCACCGACCGGCTCCATGAGGGTGCGGAGGGCTGGCCCGTTTGGGGAGTAAGCGAGAGTGTCTTGGAACGGTATGGCCAGGTTCCTCCTGGGGTTAATGAGGGTATATAACATAGAATTGTATTAGTTTTAGTTGTGTAATGTTTTTTTTTGTGGATAGATAATTGAGAAGTTAATGTGATGAGGACAAATATTAAGTTCAATTGCCTTTTAAACCGCCTTCACATCTCCTTCTACTTGGCTTAGCGACCTTCATTATCTCATTGTAGGGATGCCTTGTTGTCAGTATGTTTATAAAGTTTTTGACATGAAATTGATATATCCAAATAAAATACAAGTTTAAAAATTGTTACCAATCTGTATACAACTTAATACAACATCCAAGGCATCGTCTCAAAAAGCAATAGGCACCTATCTTTTATTACTGAGTTGTAAAAATCAACTGAAGGAGCTACTAAATATTATTTAAAAAAAACTCCTTTGTTGCGAATGTTTTGTATAATTGGCTATCATTAAAGGCAATAATAGAGGTTTTAACGATGTCATTGGCTCCTAGCTGAGCAACTCATCAAAATCACTAATTGGACACAACAATTATCATAATAACATTGCATGAGATAACTCTCTTCTTCATGAAACAAATTGAAACATGTAGAAAAATCATTTTATCATGTCCCAAAAAGTCCGCACTAATAAGTAATAAGGTGTCCTTCTTCTTCTTCTTTTGGCTCAACAACCGATGTCGGTCAAGGCCTGCCTGTACCCACTTGTGGGCTTGGCTTTCAGTGACTAATTGATTCCCCCCCATAGCAGGATAGTCAGTCCTACGTATGGCGGCGCGGTCTATTTGGGGATTGAACCCATGACGGGCATGTTGTTAAGTCGTACGAGTTGACGACTGTACTACGAGACCGGCTATAATAATAAGGTGTCCATGATATCCAAAATAACAGGAGCAATACGTTAGTTGTTCTAAAAAGTTTGAAAGTTGTTCTAAAATATTTGAGCTTGTTTCTATCGTTCGTTGTGCTCTGTTAGAATTCAAACAATGAATTGATTCTGAAATAAAATATAATTATTAATAAGAAACCTTAACCAAACCTATCATTTTGCATCAAAATCTGCAGTATTTTTGTTTAATTTTTAAAGCTTTACTACAGGAGTATGATAGAAATTCTAACATATACCTTTGATTTTCAGCATGATTTCTACTCATCCACTCTCACCAGATAACTATCATTCAAGTCATTTGATTGCCTAATGTTACAAAATGCGACGTTAGGCATGATTCAATCGACCGAAAATATCCCCGTGTGTACTAAACAGCGACACAATGGAAAGCTATTGATCCCCATCTGAATCTTATCTCGCAGTAGCTTAGCATACCGACGGGTTTTTTCAAACATTAATTATTTCTCGCTCCCCCGTTTTTTTGTTTTGCAAACTCGATAAAACGACCCCTGCACCCGCGAAACAATGACAAAAAAAACATTGTGGTAAGAATGGACAGTCGATTCGATATCTGTTTCACCACACTAATCCTTACCTGATAGCGGTAAAGTTGGTGATATCCAGCGGCTGGTAGACGGAAACGTGCGGGACGTGTTCGATTTCGGTTAAACTGCGCAGCCCCACCATCAGCAGCATGAACAGGGGTGGAATGAAGATCTCTACCAGGCTGGACACTTTGCTTCTCCAGTGTAGTAGAAAGTTCTTCCAGAGAAGCAGCACGAACTTGCCCCAGCCGGACGTACCGGCCGGTTGGGTGAGCGTTGTCGCGGCCGCCGTACTGGTCGATTGAGCCGTTAGGATGGCCATGGTTTTTTTTGCTTTTCGAATTAATACACTTTCCGTGCAATAAGTAGATTATTGGGGCACTTGTTGTTTGTGGTTATACTTAAGGCACACTTTTTGTACTACTGTTGTTATTCGTTTTTTTTTGTGGATGAGATTAAAGAGCAAACTGTAGTACGACACTGATACTGACAAGGACACTGTTTCAATCTCAAACGATCGCTTTTGGGTTTCCTTTTTGGGGTTATACTGCCAAAAACACTCTTAGTAATAGCACGTTAACGACACTGAAGTATTCTTACGTTTCACTTTCAAATCGCAAAACACTCACTTTACCATGCGCACCGTACTACGCGCTACGGCGCATGCGGTGCTAGCACCGAAACCCCAGCCCTTGAGATGGCCGTACTGCTTGCCTCGATGGTCAACCACAAACTAACCCGTCACACCTAGATCAATTTCCGGGCAAAAACGCCTAGCTCACTCATATCCAGCCCTAAGGCACAACGGAGATAAGCTAACTCTGTAGCTCGCGCCCTTCCTCTCTTTAGCCGATATGATAAAACCTCACTTTTTGCTTATAACCTGCCAAAAAATGTAGTCCAACACGGTAGAATGGTGTACAAAATTTCAGATGGATAAATTGATAAAGTTTGCGCCACATGATAAGGTGCGCACGATAAAGTAGCCGACATCAGACAGGCCGGTAGCGAAATCAGCAGCGCTGAAGCCACAACAGCTGCTGCTGCTGGTGGTGGTACAGGTGACAGTAAAGCAATGGCATCGACTACGGCGCATCTTCCAGTTCCCTCGTATTGATGGGTTTGACTATTGACGGGGTTCAGGTATTCATGGCTTTGAGAATTACTGATTTATGAGACAGCAATAAGTGGGACAGTTTAGGTTACAGCACCACATCACAAAGGTATTGAAAAGAAGTACTAAAACACGTGTGATGTGCACACGTTTTACGGTTCTTTGTGTCTCTGCGGAAGGTTTCCGGTATTGGGACAGAGTTGATTTATCTTAGTTTTTTCTACTGTAAAGTAGTAGCATTTTAGTTTTGTTTAAAAAGATTCACTATAACATTAAAATGTAAGACAAACTCTTTTGAATACATGTTTGTTGTGGAATTAGGAAAGACTATACATTACCACGTATTAGAACGGTTAGGTGTTAATATCATCATCCAAGCTAGAGACTGGCTTCTTCATAAAGCAAGCGTGGTAGATAATCTCATAAGCTTAAATGATTACACAACGGAAGGTAAATCGATTAACTTGATGACTAAATATCGTATCAATTAAGTAGGAAAAATTTCAATAAACTATCAAATTGATGATGGAACCACCAGGTACCAGTCTGTCTGTATAGAGATAACGTTCCATTGCATTGAACGGCATTGGACTATGCTAACGGAGGACGCCAATGCACTCGCCATTTTCGAACGGCAGGTGCTAAGGACTATCTTTGGCGGTGTGTGGGAGCAGGGCGTGTGGAGAAGGAAGATGAACCAGGAAGGTGCTCGTCAGCGACCCGTTCGGCACGAGGCATAGAGGAGCACAGCGAGCTCGTTGGCTGGATCAGGTGGAGTCGAACCTGTCGGAGATCGGATGCAGCCGTGGTTGGAGGACTGCAGCCCAGGACCGAGATTCCTGGAAACGGATTGGCGACCTGGCCATGTCTACTAGACGTGCTCGTACATGAGCAGGCCAAGGAGAAGAAGAAAAAGAAGAAGCATTGAACGGCTATGATTGCGGGTAGACTGCGGACCATGTATGTTATCGCCACAGACCACGGGTTGAATACCACTGCATTAGGACTATATAAAGCAGGGACTATATAAAATGACCAAGAATTTTGTGAAGATTTTTGAGACCAAGATTTTTGTGTTCAAGATTTTTGCAACCAAGGATTGTTGCGACCAAGATTTTTGTGATCAATGATTTTTGTGACCTAGGATTTTCGTTACCAAGAATTTCTGGTCACAAAAATCATTGGTCGCAAGAATCCTTGGTCACAAAAATTTTGATCACAATAATTCTTGAACATTAAATTCTTGGTCACAATAATTTATGGTCACAAAAAATTTTGGTCACAAAAATACTTGATCACAATAGTTCTTAGTCACAAAATTCTTGGTCACAAAAATCCTAGGTCACAAAAATTCTTGGTCCCAAAGATCCCAAATAACTGAATTTGTTTAAGCAGCTAATTTTGGCATGCTAAAGATCGCTGCTTGAATTCGCCTTTTGCAGTAGATAAACAGCATCAAAGTTCCAGGTGAATCTTTCAAACAGCGTTTAAGCAGCTTCCTTATGCCACGGTGCCAGGGATTATCTTTCTTTGCGTTTTATTTTCAAGCAAAGCGTCATCAATGAAATAAACAACACGATGCGTTTTTTTTTTGTATCTGCATGTTTATTTTAAAACTCTAAAAGTTCTTGAATTTCATATCATTTTAGATAGTCTACTAAAAATCACAATCACTTCACCCAATAATACTTCTTCATTTAACTTATCTAACTTGTGCAGCAGCAATGAGATGTTTGAAGGCACCAGCCTTTGACACTTTGACAAAAGCCACCTCGTACCGATGTCATGCATTAAAATATAAAGTTCGACAAAGTTCGGTACACGTTCTTAACAAGCCTTAAATTTCTATCATGAACCCTGCACATAGTGCTGATCAGTCGCAAAGTTCCAAAGAGTACCATCCCAACGGCTTCTAAACGACTCAAGTTCTCTACCTAAACGGAATATAGAAAGACTTCGTTTAGCAGACGGCAAACGACTCATGCATTCTAAAAATAGCGAAAAAGCTGGTGGCGCTATCTGTTGGTGGGATACCCCAACCAGTTGAGCTTCATCGCTTGGAGGAGAGCTTTCTCATTTCCTCTGTACTGTTGTATGGTTTCACAATGAAGTTATGCATCGCTAGAACTAGAACGGCGATACGTTTGTTTAAATACTAAACTCCAACTGAAACCACCAGCACTGAAGCAAGTGAGATTTGAGTAATGGTCGTTGGTGTTGATACCCACGTATCTGACCACACGACCATTCATATAGATTTTTGCTCGGAAAGTTAGAAGCTATATAGGTCATGATAAGATGAAACTTGCCGAAACACATTGCAAGAAAAATATAGCAATATAATAATCAGTTTTAATTAATACGCCATCTATTGATCAACCAATGAAGCTGTGGAGCTTTCATTTTTTTTTTCTATGGATATTCAATTTTCCAGTCGTTTAAGCTTAATCTGTGGCGCTTGGGATGTGCCTGTTTTAAAAAGCGACATAGTTCCGCCAAGTACTTCTTATCTCTTAATCAGCCACAAAGTACGACATCGGAAGGATTTTTCGTTAAACAGCCCCAAATCAGCTATAAAGCACGAGCTGGCTATTTGAGATCCTTGGTCTGATTTGATGCTGATGCTGATTTTGCTCCTATTGCAACGGTCTGACCAAATGTTCCTTCGTGTAAACACACCCTACGAGGTTAATACCTGTAGTCACCCTGTAAAACCGTCGCACCGTCCTGTACACACCTCGATTCCCGTTTCTCGTAGCTGTCAAAACACTTTGTTTTGTTGTTGTTCTCGTCATTCTTTGTTTGGAATTATTCAGCACAAAAAAGCACGAAAAATCCCCCGACAACCGGCAGCGGCACAGTTCCTTCTGCCATGTCCGGGTTAACCTGTCTTCCTGCCTGTTTCTGTTGAGTGATTCAAACATTCTCTTCACTTCGTTGGCTGTGTGTGTTTTTTTGTGAGGCTTACCAAAACAAAAAAGGTCAATTCTACGTGTTCAACAGCGCGGTGTGCCATCGGACATCAATCACCACCACCACGCAAACCACAATGTCGTCCGAGTTACAGCACGAAAATCATCTCATCCAGCTGCGTGCAAAACTGAACGAGCGTAAAATTAAGCTATGGGAGGTGCCATACATGAAGCTGGAAGGTGATGGGCAGCGGCACAGCAACGGCGAAGAGATGCTCCGGCTGGCCGAACAGTTCGGTGCCGAGCTCGGTATTGCGACCGAGCTCTGCCTCCGGACGCTGACCGCACTGCAACGGAATGCGCTGGACAAGCTGCAGTCGAAGGATGAGTTTCAGCGGACGGGCCTCGCGACGGTACGTGTCCGTGCACCGACCCAGACCGGTTCGAACCGGGAGTTTGATCTGAAGGTGCAGGTCACGGAAACGGGCAGCCAGCTTTGCGAACTGATCGGACAACGGCTGTCGCTCGATGCTCGGAAGTGAGTGGGAATGATTAGGTTAGGAATGGAATGGGTGAACTGGAATAGTGAGATGCTTTTCTTTGTGGTTATTTTTAGAATTAAGCTGGTATGCTCGGGCAAGATCATAAACGGAGTGCGTACACTCCAGGAGCAGAAGGTATCGAACGGGGCCACCGTGATGGCCCTGGTGATGGCGTGCAGCGAGGAGGAAGCGAAGCGCGAATGCTCGACGTACGATCGGGTGCACAAGATTCGCTCCGATGCCGAGATGCTCATCAACGAGAACGATAGCTCGAACTTTCTGAGCGTAAGTAGCGTAATTAAATGTAATGTACCTATACGAAATAGTTTGACAATCCCAAACGTTATCCAGGAACCTTAAAATTTAAATTCATGCTGGAATGATGCGGGACAAAATGAAGCTTTTTTTATCTATAAAATCAAACACAATGTGGCAACAAATGATGCAACCGGTTTCAACATTTAGCTGCAATGTATGTGTTATTGCCTGTGGAATAGACGTTTATGGGTGTTTCGTGTTGAAGTAATAATTTAAAATTTAAGTATTTCCTGAATTCTGTCAGTTGTGTAACGATTGGTTTAACGATCTTCTCCGCACGTTTACTTTTCTTTACCATTCAGTTCCGCTATACATTCCTGGCACAAATGATATGTGTCTTATTCAATTCATTTTGCCAAAATTTGCTTTATTCTACGCTCTATTGGCTCTCAAAGCTTCCTTTGTATAATGAAAATGATGTTGGTTGTGGTGATAAGTTCCACCTCAAAGCCCAATCCAGGTTTATGAAAGAAGGAATCTTATAAGAGATCTAAACTTGCATAAATAAATGTTCAAAGCTGAATAGTATTGCCCTATTAGCGACCTGTACTAACTGGGAGGCATCCTGAAGCTTAATTTTAAAAGCGTACCCTATCTAAAGCTTTATAAATCATTCTGACAATTGTATATGATTACTGCATTAATATAATATACTGATATTATAAAGTGCCTGTAGGACAGAAATGGCAAAAAAGGTCTACATTTTAAAATTATCTAAAAAGCGTCTTAAAACAAGACTCTAGGAAGTACACACGCATGAAGAATTATAAGAAATACATGCTTAAGACTACTTTTAGGGGAAGTATTTAACCAGTGCTGCAAAATGTCATGAGCATCACTAACAAAAACAATGAACATATCCGTGGGAGCTTGTTGCTCCTTGCTGATACTCAATGAAAGTGCGTCATGACATGCCAAACGCGACGTTGACGCGAATCACTGACTGACAAGCTGAGCATAATCATGACTTTTTTCTGGCTGTGAACAGTGCTGCCAAATGCCACTGTTTCAGCCATCAACACTCATGACTGAAACGAAGCTTAAATCAGCTCATGTACACCACTGAGATGATCAGAGGTGAGACTCAAACAGTTGGTGGTCAAATCACATGCTTGATGACATGTTGTTTAGCACCCTACTCTTGATCACTCACTTGGTCAGGACATTTTCTGTCCGCGCCGCTTATCTCCCATGACTATCGGGGTGAGTACTGACTGAAAATGTCGCGACCAAGTGACTGACCAAAAGTTAGTTGCACAAAATGTCACCAAGCATGAGATGGTCACACCAACTGTTTGAGTCTCATCTCAAATCATCACAGTAGAGTTCATGACGCTAACATTATTTTGTTGCAGCCGGAATTTGTCATGACTATGTCAGTGACATTTTGCGGAAATGATCACAGCAAAAAAAAGTCATGACATAGTGACTGACCAAGCAAAAATGTCACGTAGCATGCATTGGTCACACCAATCGTTTTGAGTATCACTTCTGATTATCACAATTGAGTACGTGACGCTGACATAAATTTTGTGACATTGTCAGTGACATTTTGCAGCACTGCATTAAACTATTAACCCACTCACACATCTTTTCCACAACCTTCTCCAGATTGAGGACCAATCAGGCAATGCGATCTTTCTGCCAAAGAATGAAAAGCAAGCACTCCTCATGGGACTCACCCTGTACGAGAAGGGCAAGGCGGCAATGAAGGCGGACAGCTGCGAGGAAGCGTTGCTGCTGCTGCTGGAAGCGGACCACGACTTCCGGAACTGCAACTCCCAGTTGCTGAACGTGGTCGACAACTACGCACTGCTCAACCTCGACATTGTG
This sequence comes from Anopheles bwambae, assembly GCA_007018985.1. NCBI lineage: Eukaryota > Metazoa > Arthropoda > Insecta > Diptera > Culicidae > Anopheles > Anopheles bwambae. The sequence continues at coordinate 115,255 of SIXB01000077.1, forward strand.
TGGTGCTATCTAAGACTGAAGGTTTGCGAACGTTTCACCTTCAAATTGCCGTCAATCATTCTAAACATTATTTCCCCCCCCCCCCCGCAGAACCTAAACCAACTGCCCGATGCGGAGGAGCGGCTGAAAGTGTGCGAGCTCAAGTTCCAGCAGAGCTACGGCAAAAACATGGCCCGCGTGGCGGCAATCCGTGGCGAACAGTCGAACGAGAAGATACTGCTGGTGCGGCTGCACCTGCTGAAAGCCGTCCTGTACTTCCACCAGAACAAGCGCGACGATGCGCGGACCATGTTCCGGGTGGTGGAAACGGAGCTGCTGAAGCTGCGCATCGACGACGACTGTCTGAGCCGGCTGATGGAGTGTGGGTACGGGATGAAGGAGTGTCGCATAGCGCTGCGCGCCTGCTCGAACGACGTGGAGGCAGCGATCGAGTACATCCACAGCCAGCGCGAAACGCGCAAGGTGAACGAGCGGCGCTCGGAGCGGGAACGCCAGCTGTACCGCACGATCGGGCATGACGCGTCGGAGGGCGGCGATACGCTGCGGCTCAAGCTCGACCTGGTCGATCAGCTGATGGAGATGGGCTATCCGGAGGAGCTGGCGGCGCTGGCGCTGAAGCGAAGCGCGAACGACATCAACGGTGCGCTGAACGAGCTGGAAAGGAACGGGGAGGCGCTGCAGGCCGAGCTGCTGCGCACGGTGCTGGTGGACGAGGAGCTGCAGGCGAAGCTGGAAGCGCTCGGGTTCGGTTGGCAGGTGGCCCAGGTCGCCCTGAAGCTGACGGCAAACGATTACGACCGCGCTACGAACTATCTGCTCACGAACGTACAGAACGGACGGTGCAGTGAGGGTTTGCAGCGTGCGATCGATGTGCTGGAGCGACAGGGCGGTAGTAGTAGTAGTAGTAGTCGCAAAGGAAGTGTATCGGAAGGCACGGTCCAACAACCGGCGGCGGCGGCTTCCGACCAGCAGCCCTCGACGAGTAAACGAACCACATCCACCTCATCCGACACTTCCGCAGACGACGCGAAGAGGCAGGAGCGAAAGCGCAAGAAGGAAATGCTCGACCTGCTGTTCAAGAGCTTCTCGCAGGACATACGCACGACGGCCGATGCGCATCTCGATCTGCCGCTCGACGAGGAGATGAACCTGCTGGAGCAGTACAAGAAGCTGCTCGGGATGGAATGACCCAGGAGCGAATTCGGTGCCAAAAGTGTTGATGGAAGTGTTCTTACACCCTCCGCTGGGGTTGAGGGAACAATTTGCCTTATTTTTTATGGTCTGCGTAGATGTACCTGATGTCTACACGCGAGGGGTTTTACACAGCAAAAAGATGGGGAAGGGGCCAATGTTGTTTTGTCTTCCGGAAACAGGATAACCATCCACCGCTATTCCCCGTATTACCAATACAATTTGCAAATGATTGTAAAGAGAGCAGCTTTGCTTGAAATAGTTTAAAAAAAGCTCCATTTTATTGTGTTTTAATGCTTTTTTTTAATTTCTTTTCTCCTTTATCAACACTATTTCTCCAATTAATTCATTCACTTTTTAATAGAACGGAATCAAATTATGATCTGTTTTAAATTGACTCTTGTTGCTTCGCTAAATCTGTCGCCAAATCTGTTGTTTCACTTACTTTCGAAATAAAAGTGCATGTTCTCTTGATGTATTACAGCAATTGTTTGTAACTTTGACTAAAGAAGAAATAAATAAAAACATTACGTCATATTAGATTTTTGTTAATTTTAGTCTTTTCGGATTGTTGATTGATTTATAATTTGAAGTGCTGATCGGCGAATAAATGTAAAATGACAAGATAATCAATATTTGGTTGGTAGTTCGCAAAAATGATGAAAACATTAATTTTAGTATTTTTTCCAATAAGGCATGATTAGTTTTGATAGGAAAAATCCAACAAGAAAAGCGAATATTTATTTATTTAAAGTAATTGTTCAAATACTAACGAGAATTGGTTTGCTCATTGTGAAAAAAATGGAAGTGAGAATCGTGGCAAAATTTATCTAAACGGATTCTTTTCCCCCTTTTTTCCAGCAACCCAAAGTAACGGTCATAAATTCAAAATCACTACGAAACCATCTCCCTCTCCTTGTTTTTTCGCTTGCTCCTTTTTGCTCGCTTTCTCTAAACACGCTCCATCCCTCTCTCTCTCTCTCTCTCACTCGCCCGTCGGCGTGGCGTCCCTTTTCAGCGTCGCTTTTTTGCGAAAACCGATTCAAATCCGATTCAAATTCGTTTTCTGCCACCAGGCAAGCATCCTCCGCAGCAGGCAACAACGGAGCCACGCACACGCACGCTCTATATGTGTGTGAACGCGTTGTCTTTATCGTGCTTTCTCTCGCACTCTCGCGCTCTTTCTCTTTTGTTTGCACGGGCGGTCGAAGCAGCGTGCCTGCTGAGATTGCTGCCCTCCTGGTGCTTGTTTTCGGTTGCCGCATTGAACAAATACAGCCACGCGCATCACACGGGGCGCGTGTGTGTAGCAGCTGTGAGGCGCGCGCACGCCACTGCGCGTGTAGTTGCTACGTCCTGTATGTGTAGAAGCCAGCGAACAGGGGGGCATGCGAATTGCAGGCAGGCTGACCGCTTTCGCGCTAAAACAGCTGTGTTTGTGTGTCATGGACGTGAAAGAGCGAGATGGCGCGCAATTCGGCGAATATACGCAAAGCCACGTGTTGCTTGTGGCGGGTTTTATTTGCGACAAACACTGCGCAAAAAGGGGATTACAAATTTAAATGCTTTATTCAACATTGTTCATTCTTTCAGTAGTGTCAATTTAAAGCACACAAAAATAGAAATGTTTCAACACAATT
>SIXB01000078.1:5554-19704 GCA_007018985.1 Anopheles bwambae
GGAAGAGACATCGAGGGAAGCATAATGCTGACCACGATCACTATCATGCCGAATGGTGCGTTTTGCTGGCAAGTCGGAGAATTTTGAGTACGACCCGACGGAACTCTGCATGCTTAATTGGTGTTGACCCCAGATCATGCACATAACAGGAGGGGTAGGGGTAGGGGAGGGGGGGGAGAGGACAACCAGACGGGCAACAGGCACATAACTCACCCATTATGAGTGGGCCCGCTCATTTACGTGAGGCCGTGAGAATTAAGCCGCCGATCGTTGGGCCAGCGACATAAATCAGAGCAAATGGAAGGACGTGGTTGACGTGGCTTTATCTGCACGCTCACTATCTACCCCGTTCCCACTACAACAACAGCTACAGCAGCAGCAGCAGCAACAACAACAACAACAGCGACGATGACAACGGGGTCAGCAAAGTGCAGCGATCGCTGGTTCGCATATGCAGCACCACCGACACCATCACTTCGGAGTCGGGCAAGACTATGCATGTGAAAACTGCAGTGCAAACATTGTTTTGTTGTTGATTAATTAATTAAATGAGAGCCGAGAGCGGCTTAAAGGTTTGCTGGCAGGACTCTGGGACCTGGGCTGGAATCCTGGGAATTAAGAAACCGTAGGTACAGCGCCATGACAGACTGGCGTCTCATGCTCATGACAAGAACTCTTCTGACGCCTCATTTAATGGCTCACCTGGGGACTGTTAAAAGCCAGTGGCAGGGGTTTTTGGTTTTAGCACCCACCGGGAACGTGTTAGGCAATCAACATATAAAAACCCACACACTTGCGATGCGTTTATGCGTGCAACCTGCATTTTCAGAGGGTTAGAAGGGTCCTGGCGACAACTCGCAGGGCATGATCGCGCTGGCAAACAATGGCAATCCGGGGCGATTCTGTCTGTCTGGAGTGTGTGTGTGTGTGTGTGTGTAAAGTGCACCCTTAGGCACATGCACACACACAGTGGCAGGGTACACTGGAAGGTGAGATTATAAAAATGGTAGGCGTCCTTTCCGGATCAAACCCCCGATTGTGCTGACAGCACCCGCGACCAGGCCGAGCTTCCTCGGGAGTGAGAGACAGGCCCGTGTGCAGGCCGAAACCGCCCCTGCGTGTGTGTGTGTGCAGGCCTCGAGAATGCTGACAATTATTATTCAAATGCGATTAACAATTCTGCGTGTTACGTGAGCAGAGGGACACACACGGGGCGTGTGTTGTGGGATTCTGTTGAACGCTCTGGATTTATTTCTTTTTCTTTTCGTTTGCGCCGATACTATGTGTCCGGGCTAAAAATAGCAAAACCAGTACCAAGACCCCCCCCCCTCTGTGTAGCCTCTTCTCCCTTTTTTTCCCGGCGGCGGATTGATTGGCGCCCGGGCACCACAGCGTTTGGTGATCATGTCTCGTTGTGGGGTTTTTTTTACCTTCCCGACCGCAAAGTACACGGCAGAGGCGTTCAGGTGGAAATACAAAGCGTCGAAGGTGGCTGGTCCTGCTGCTGGAATTTGGTGTCGTTTGAAAACTGGAAACTGTACGCCAAGCCGATCAAAACAGTGCAACAACAGATAGGCTCTACGATAGGCCTGGGCTGCTTTTGTGTTGACGCACTTGGCATTGCAGCGCCGTGAGATTAGTTGCAATTTCTTCCTCGCTCGCTGACCTACTTGGGTGGGGTGGGATGAGATCCGCGTGCACGACGCAGCGATAGGGGCGATCATGTGCATGTGCGTTGTTTTGTGCCCTTAAGCGCCCCCTCCCACATCGATCGGTCTAGCGAGCGCGTCGAACGAACGCACTCTCCTGTACCTCCGGCCAAGCGGGTGTTGTGGTGCACCTACGGGTAATGGAGGATGGGCGTTGTCGTGCTGTACAGGTGCTCCCCATTGATAAAGGGTATGGAAATTACCAAAAAACCCATCCCTTGCCCGCGTGATCGACATAAATGGACGGCGGGCCGGGGAAAACCCCATCCAGCTAACAGAGAACTGCTGTGTGTGATCGATCGTTCGAGCAATAGCTGTACCTCCCGTAACCAGGGCAGGCCGGGTCCTGCAGGCAACGAAAAACCAAGCCCGGTGCGGAGAAGAAGGTGTGGTAGCGCTCGAGTGCGGTAGCCCAAGGACAGAACGCAAGGGACGCGCACAACACAAATAACGAACACACATTCTTCACTTCTCCGCCCAGTATTGTGAGGAAACAATCGATCTGTTGTCCTCCGGTGCGTAAGCCCCGGGGCCGGCAACGGCAACAACCGGTTGTTGCCCACTCGAGAGTGCACTCGACGGGCCGCAAGGGGTAGTAAAACGCCCCGGGCCCAAAGGGGACCTGCCAAAAGGGGATTCTTCCTGTAATCGCCTGCAACCGTCCGTGGGATGGGATGGGACCGTTCCTGGGAAGGGAACGGGAAAGCGAGGGAAGGCGTGCGAAAGCCATTTCTCGGGCGGAGATGCGAAAGAGAGAGAGAGAGAGAGAGGAGAGGGAGGAGGAAGGAAAAAAGGATCCTTTTGTGAGGACGAATGTATCGAGGAGGCCACTTGAGATTCACAGCTTGTGTCCTTTGTTTCTTATGCACACACACACACACACACTGGTACAAGCATTGGGCAAACAGACGAGAACCTCCTTGTCTTGTCACTCCTGCAGAAGAGGTGTCTCTTTCTCACCTTCGAGCCCGCTGCATGGTCCTTAGGATCCGTTGGCAGCACCTGACCTGTCAAAGTGTGGGCGACTGGAAAGTGTTTTTATGCTGGCGAAGCTGTAAAACGTACTCGAAAGCTTCTGCGTACCTCGAACGACCTCGGCCGCTCAAACGGCCGGCTCTGTAAAGCCAACGAACAAAAACAGGCGTTGGAACTGACACCGGGGAGTTTGCTTTTCGCAAAGGAGGAGAAACAAAAATCAACGCCGCGTGTGTGCCGTTTGCTCCGCGTGCTGATCCATGCTAGTAGCCGACCAGTGTCGCCACCCGGTCTGGGCCCAATCTGTGACCGCGAATCTAAACTCTCATCTCTTCCGATGCCCCGCACACTCACCCGGGCAGTTCCAAGACACGGCGTTGTTTTTTGAAAACATTTACTTTAATTATCAGCTTCCTCTTGTGTGGCGGGCCTGGAAGCGCAACAAACAAACGTACCACACCACGACACGGTGTCTAGTGGTGACCGTTGACTAATCGCAATAGTTGCAATGTGGCGTTGTCCGGGCGGTTGGTAGATTTATTAGCGAGCGGTACGGCAAGCGATTGTCACATTCCGCCACCGACCAGCGGGGCCAGCGAACGTGTTGACTGCAAAACATTCCTCTAATACGGTTCCGTTTTCCAATTGCAGACTACTACCAGCGACCATGCACGTATGGTTCTACGTGCTCGCTGTGCTGGCGATATCACACGGTGCAACGCGCGTCGCTAGCACAGACAGCAGCAGTCCAGCCCGAACGAAAGCCGCCAGCCTGCTCCATTCGGATCAATCACACATCAGCCATCCCTTCGATCAGCCTGCGTTACGGCAGGGCTCGGCCGACTCGACACCGCCGGTCACGGATGTCTCGCCGGAACCACGGATAGGTGGGACCGGTGCGCCGGAAGCGGCCAGCATAAAGAGCAGCGAGACGATCGAGTACGAAGAGTATGTGGCCGCCAAGGATGCGGCGGTAGAGGTAGACACCGAAGGTCCAGCCGAGGAGCCGGAGCTGGAGAACGAAATCAGTGACAGTGAGTCGGACACGGTGGACACGGTGGTGGTGGAGAGCAGGCCCGATCCTAAAACGCTAGTCGAGATAGAGAAGAACCTTCTGAGCCTGTTCGGGTTCCCCAATCGGCCAAAGATCGACCGGTCCAAGGTGGTGATACCGGAGGCGATGAAGCAGCTGTACGCCCAGATCATGGGCCACGATCTGGTCGACTCCGTCAGCGTACCAAAGGAAGGACTGAACACGCGCAACGCCAACACCGTGCGAAGTTTTACACACGAAGGTACGTACGACGGGGACGTGGGAAAGGGAAATAGTAGTACAAGTAGTGCAATATCTAGGAAGCCATTCCGAAGGCTCCACGACAGCGACGACGACGACGTCAAAAACCGGTACACGGTTGCGCACGACATTAAAGAGTGTTTAGCGCATTGCCACACACACGCACACAGACCGATCGGTAACGATCGCTCGGTTAGGAGACCAAGGGACCTGCTCTTCAAGGAGGTGTTGCAGTGCGACCGGCGCAAACTGGTGGAATCAAGTTGTTTTTATTTTCAATTAATTCCACGTCCTAACACTTGCGGCAAATGCAGCAGTTAATGTTGAGCTATAACGCTGTGCTTACGGACGATTTGAAAGTGGTTCCATTGCAATGTTCAGACACCTTGCCCAGATGACATTAAGGTTTGGGTTGTGCAGTTTTAGACATTAGAAATGATAAAAATGTCAAATATTGGAGAAGGTTTTGGCTAAAGATCACGCAACGTGTACCGAAATACAAGAAGCAACTGGCAAGTAGTACACAGTTCAAATCTTTCCCAAGTTCTTTGATTCAAACCAGGATGTTGGATCGGCCGTACTCGAAAACTAATGACGGCTGGTGCACTTTGATTGCACACTACCTGGAAATGCGATTGCAATAAAGAAGCGATCGCGCGATCGATTGTTTGTGTAATACGGCGGGGGCACAACTTTGTTTACATAATCTCCCCCCCAAAAAAACCGATTACCGAGCGCGCGCGCGCACCCTCGTAGTATGGCGATCGTTTTGCTACGCATCTCCCCGTGCCAAAGAGCCGTGGAAGATGCTGCATCCGCGTGTCCGGGTGTGGCGTATCGTGCGTAAAATTATCGATAAATTTTGCACACGAGTAAAGCGAACGTAAACGTTCGGTTCGTTTTGTGCCCAGCTGTACGGTTCAAGGAGAGAGGCGTCTATCAACACCCCATTGCGGCAAAGCGAGGTTCCGAGGAGTCCGATATACTAGGTCCGGTTGACCTTTTCACCAACCCGCTCTGCTTCCAACTACTTGCGAGATGCTACCGAGTACGGATCCAGTGTTTATGGTAAAATCGGACGAGCGCTGGAGAGAGGCTGGCGCGTTACGCAAAGTCGAAATTCTCCGCCAGGCAGCAGCACGCAGCCTTTGCTAGTAGTATCACGCCGCTTGTAAACAAACACCGGACTAGAAATATTAGTTCGCGCAGGGGCGCAGCAGCACAAAGAGCCGTGTTGCGCCGAACGCAATTAAAGTGAGTACCGCCGGGCAGGCGCAATTTTCGGCAAACTGCAAACAAACTCACCCAACACTTACGGAGACGATCGTCTGGGTCTTGGTCTGGATGATGCGTAGTTTGTTGCTTAGGAGAATTTTGACGCGGACTCCAGGGGGATGGTGCTGAAGAGGGTAGAGTGTTGCTGGATGTCCAAATTCGCTAATGGGTTTGCCAAATCGATTAAAACACACGCTGGCCGCGCACATCCCGCCAGTTTCGGAGAAGTGTTATTGTTTGCCGCGTGTTGCCGGGCCGACTTCAGGATTCTGGTTTTCGTCTGGCAGAAATTAAGCAGTGGGGGATGTTGTTGGACGCGTTTTCGCTTTTAGGGGATGGGGGGGTGTTATTTCATGGTGTGAGCTCGTCCAGGTGGTTCATGACAGGTACGGCGGAGTTGTTTGTTTATCCATGCAAAGGGTTGAAGAAATTATGAGTCTCTGTGGCAAACCTGGAGATGGCGGTTTTGGTCGAATTGTATTTACCGTGAAACAAAGTATGGAAATATTGGCCCAGGTCTTGTACTTACCGGGAAAGAAAAATATTGGAGGAAAATTCAATTAAGTTGATTTAGTTTGATGTTTCACTCTTCTACACTACACACTTGCCACGACACAACAACTCAATTTTGATAAATGAGGTTTCCTTACTATGGGTACTTTGAAGCATCTTAGTCCTTCTTCTTCTCCTTCTTCTTCTTCTGCAATGCATTAACGTTCTCTCTCTCTCTCTTCAACTATTTCGCTTGCTTACCTACAGAAAGTCACATAGACCAGCGGTTCCAGCATCATCATCGCTTCCGGTTACTGTTCAACGTAACAAGCATCCCGCGAGGCGAGAAGTTGCGTGCAGCGGAACTCACCCTAACCCGCGAGGGCATCGCCCACCGAAGCAGCCGGGCGCAGGCAAGGACACCGGTCCTGTATCAGGTGATGGTGTACGACATCGTGCGGCCCGGCGTCAAAGGCAAGCGCGCCCCGACCTTCCTGCTGGTCGACACGAAAACGCTCGCCATCAACGAGTCCGGCACGGCCAGCTTCGATGTGATGCCGGCCGTCGAGCGGTGGCTAAGGCAGCCGCGCAAAAACCACGGCCTGTTCGTGCAGGTGACGGGCCGGGGCCGTGGACCACCAGGCCATAGCCGCCAGAGGCGCAGCGTAGTGCCGGCCGTCCCCGTCCACGAGCACGTCCGGTTGCGACGGAATGCGGCCGAACGGCACGACAGCTGGGTGCAGAAGCAGCCGCTCCTGTTCACCTACACCGACGACGGGCGGCACAAGCAACGGCCGATCCGGGACGCGATCAGCAGCGCGAACCGGGCCCGGCGTGCCTCGGCCAAGCGCAGCAGCCGGAGGAAAAACGAACTCTGCCAGCGGAAGCCGCTGTACGTCGACTTCAGCGATGTCGGGTGGAACGATTGGATTGTGGCGCCGCCCGGGTACGAGGCGTACTACTGCCAGGGCGACTGCCGGTTCCCGATAGCGGACCATCTGAACACGACGAATCACGCGATCGTGCAGACGCTGGTCAACTCCTACAACCCGACGCTCGCACCGAAGGCGTGCTGCGTGCCGACCCAGCTGTCCTCCATCTCGATGCTGTATCTGAACGAGCAGAACAAGGTGGTGCTGAAGAACTACCAGGACATGACGGTCGTTGGCTGCGGCTGCCGGTGAAGTGTTGAAAGGGAAGAGGGGGGGGGGGGAGAGTTGAGGGGAAGGATACGTTTTCTGTGAGAAAACAAGGGGGGAGGGTAGGGGATTGAAACAAAACACGAAATTGGATGACCATAGGAATCGGCAGGGCCGCAACTGTTTTGTTTTATTATTACTTTAAATCTTTGTTTTGTGTATAACGATCGAACGTACTAAGAGCGAAGTGTGTAGAGAGTGTGAGTGAGCTTGTTTTGAGAGAAAAAGGGATCAGATAGGAATAGTAGCAATAGTAGCAACGATCAAACTTGTGTACCATAGTAAAAAAAAAGTCATGTAGATCAAGCCATAATCAACGTATGCATGCAAAAAATGGGGAAAAAGCAAACAAAATAAAACTAATACAAACAAGAAAGCTCAACTGTTGGGTGAAAAGCGCGTGAGGTGTGTGCGTGTCAAGTGGCACACTATTGTCCGTCCAGATGCGGTACAGGTAACAAGCTAATGTTCAGGAGTCTTGCAAGGTGGCTTAGCGAGTTGGTAGGGCTGGGAAACTAGTGCTGTGGCATAGGTGTTAGTGACGGAGACTTCAGCTAAAAAATGAGAGAAAAGTGAAGGACACAACGCGGGGGGGGGCTCATCATCTGTACATATTTATTGATAGGAAATGTTAACAGACAGTGAAGAAGGAATGGTTCCTCTCGGAAGCAGAGGACCTTCCGAGTGCATGTGCGTGTATAAAGTAACAGGAACTACATAGTGAGATAGCTAGAGCGTTAAACTTACGGCAGCCCGCGAATAAGGGACGGACAACGATTCTGTAAACAGTCGACAGGGACGCGCAAGGCAGGCAAGTGGATGTTGTGTATGTGCTTTCAGTGAAGTCCACACACATCTAAACAAGCAGCACTTGTTGCGTCTTGCGCGTCCGTGATGTGCGTACATTTTGTACTAGCAGCTTTTATAAAGTTCCGAAACCGCCGGACAGCTTTCCTGAGTGCGTCCTTACTGCGAAACACTATTACGTTTAGGCACCGCTACAATGTGTTTGAATATGTTTTTTGTGTGTAAATTTTTGTATATTATTTGCTGTACCTGTGTAAACGGAAGGAAACGTATTTATTTTACGAAAAGCTGAAGCGTGTAATTGAGGAATAAATTTGTAAGGAAATTCAAACCGTAAAAATCGTGAGTCTGTGTTTTTGGAGTTGTAATTTCATTTTACAGATTTAGTTCCAGTGAGTGACTGAAAGAAATTGTGGAAATTTTATTGCAAAATTTACTTCAAATAGATGTTGCAGATCTTGAGGAATGTGTTCTACATCATCTTTCATCTTCCAGTAGGATAACTTCTTGTAAAATGTTCAACATCAACCTCATCCCATCCAAGACTCTAAGGAGATATTGAGTTCCAGAAGAATAGACATCACCACAAATCTGCTAGAAACCAGCAAATTAAACTTCCTTCACATGATACTTGCTTCAGGGGAAGATCTCTGCAGTTCACGCGTAGCTTTAATTTCCGTGGGCCATTCGGCCCATGGTTGGGGTTTTAGAGCCTTAGCTCCTCGCAGTCTGGTGAGGAAAACGGGAATGCATTGCCGGGTTGCGGGCTACACGTACACGGGAATGCACACAAATGGCAGACCACCCAAATGGCTTGATTTTTGCACAAACCCGTAGCAACAAAAAATCCCACCACCGAAAAAAGGGCATCCATCCTCTTGACGCAGTGCCACAGGAAGGCAACGATAGCATATAAAAATACCCAGAGCCACACACACACGAGCACAGAGAGCATTCAGACATATTTGTGAAAAATGTTCCCTTTGTTTGGATTCCGTTGAACTGGGCATGGCATCGTGGGCAACCCTCAACGTCAAAGGCCACCTGTGAGCGGCCGGACCCTTCGGTCCTCCGGGCGCTCCTCGGGACGCCCATCATTATGTCCCGCGGGAAGACAAACGCGCCGGGAGGAACAAAACCGCATCGCCCCGGTATCATCTCTCAATCTGCAGTCGGACGGTGGACCACCACCACGAGAACAATGATTGTAATTTTTGCGATGGGGAAGGTTTTTTTTTGCGGCTGCTCTGGTATGTTCTTGGTTGGCTTTGCGGGAACGGCGGACAAAAAGAGGCGAAGCGATCGCCATTTGTTATGATGATCTTCAAATGGACCTGACACACATCTTTACACACACACAAACACACACATGCTCTTCACTTAGCGCAACCGGATAAACCTTTCTCCCATTGCCGAAAAGCGTGTACGTGCTGGGAGCCGTTGTTGATGTTTTAATTTCCTTCTCTCGCGGTGTGCCTGTGTCTCCGAAATCCGCCAAATCGTTTCACGATTTGTGTGCCATTGCGTAATGACCCAGTGTGCGCTGGTTGATATTGCTGAAACTCGCACGCAGCCGTGGTGGCGCTTTGCGGATGTTAGACGCGCATACGAATTGCGTGATAAAATTGAACACATTTCAGCTGGGACGGCCAAGCGGCACGTACACTCTCTGGTACGTCAATCGGTTTTCCCTCTACGCGGTACAGTACAAAGAGTGTTTGGATTCCGTTTGCCAAAGCAGAACAGTTTAAGAGCCAATTTAAAGGGTTGTTGTTTTCTATTGACTGGTTCCATACTTTTCCTCCGTCCACCAGCAGCGGCTTGCCCACTGCCACAAAACGGCAATCTCTACTTGGGCAATCGATGTCAGCACGGCGATCTCAGCTTGCGTGCACGCGTTGCACTCTGGTGGGACTAGCGCTAGCTGCCCTTGCCTTTTCCAGGTGTGTATCGTACGCCGCGGAATCTATTAATCGAACAGCAATCAAATGCCCTGAAAGTTGTCTACCGAAGTGGCAAAATGTAATTGTCAGTATGCGCTTAATTACTCTCCGCTGGGCGGGTTGGTCGGCCGACTGGCCGAGTTTTTCTTTGGTGCGCTCGGGTGCTCGAGCTTGCTGTTCTATAATTAACTCATTAAATGGTGAGGTACTAAAAATAACTGATATTTAAAATTCAAAATTACTGTGATTACAGCGGTGCGGTGCGGTGTTGTTATTTTGTTTTTGCTTTCGGTTCGGCTGGGAGCTAACGCGTGCGTATTATTTATTGATTGCTTCTCGCACATTGAATCCAGCGAGCGAGTGAGATGAGGGGATCGGGAGGATAATCGAGCAGATAAGCGTTTTGCCCGCACAAGCGGGTGCGAAGATCATCGATCACTTACGTACGGTACGCACACACTTGAGGCACACACACACATCGATCGATGCTGGTGGCCGGTTGGCCTGGCCTGGAATAACACTGTTTGCACGCCAAATGAATCAGCAAGAGCGTGCCTTGGAGGGTGGCTTATCGGCGGCCTTCCCCGGATGTTGGAAAGTGGATAAGCAAAGTGCTCGGTTGTTGTTTGAATAATTAGGAATGCAGGAATGAACAACACACCTTGGCTGGGGGAGAGTTGAGAGGCAGAAGTTTGCTTATAATCCTGAGATTAGCGGCACAATCGCGAACCGCGCGCGCTCTTGGCAGGATAAATGACGGATTCAGCGGTGAAACGGTTTTGCGACGCGGTTCGAGCCGAATGCGATGCGTTGGGCGTAGAATGGTGCGGCGGAACGTGACCCGCGAATGATTGAGACGGTCGGGCGTCTGTTGGGTGGTTGTTTTCGCAAACCGGGTGTGATCGATCGTTCGTTCGCGGCCAACGGTTCGCTTGTTGTGTGCGCTCACACCATCCAACTTGTTACTAGGAGGAAACTATCAGCTGGGTTCGTAATGGCAACGTTTAGCTGGTATGGAAGGATCGAACGCATGCCGATCTGTGTGTGTTTCAGATAGGTACTTTTTCTCAATCGTTGCTGATTATTTGCAATCGAACTTGGAACGGGTGACGCAGATGGCATGTATTTATTGTTATTCTGTGGAACGAGGGGAAACATTGACGTAGGACTTTTAGTTTCTCTTAAAGAGAAAGAAGACGGAATCATTTTGGAATAAAGATCAATTGTATGTTCTGTATTGTATTATATTGTACGAGGAATGTATGTTCTGCGGTCATTTGTTGATGTTCGAGGAGGAATGAGTAAACTTCTTAAAGCATTGTCACGGTTGGATCATCTGAGAATTATAAACTCATATCAGCAATATTTTTTGGTAAAATCGTTGAAGATGTGTTTGGTAGTTTGAAGATATCTCGAAAAGCATATTTTAGAGCTTTTTTATAAAAACGAATTAAACAATTTATACTTAACATCAATCGTGGTGATATTCCCAGGATCGTAGATGTGATGAAGATTTAGATGTTTCAATTAGGATGATTGAATCTATTGGCTAATGACCTTATCAAAGGATACAAATCATCGATAACTCCTCTCTACAAGCTACAATAACATCAGTTAAATTCAAGCTTTCTAGAATTAGGTTGTAAGGTACAAGATATTTTCAAAATCCTCACCTAGATCGAGTTTATTGAAATCACTAGCGCTACACTGTGTAGAAGGCAGACGTTGATGTATTCTAGAGTTCTTTACATTTTTGTGGTTGTTGTACTTTTCCAATTCTTCAATATTAGAGGCTTGAGCAAACGTCCATAGAGATTAGAATAGAGACTCTTCTGTGGGATTCCACAGTCCATTCGCCAATACCACACACGATCTTAAATTGTTTACAGATAGAGATCTTAACTCACCTCCCTGAAGCTGAGCAGAAGGAATGATACAAAACGGGGAAAAATGCGATAGCCAGATAAGAACAAAAGGTAACCTCAACACAACAAAAACAACCACAGCAAATGTTTCGTTTAGCGGTGGACCACTGCCCCAATCTGCACATTATACCGGTACTGGGTACAGCGTCCAGGAAGAAATTAATCGTTCCGATCACGCCAACCGCGCGGTGTGGAAAACGCACGCGGGAGCACATCGGGCCAGACGAGGCGCAGTCCAGTACGCCATTCAGTCTAACGATGCAAAACCGGTGGGGCCACCATCGTTGTGTACGGTGTTCGAAAATAACAAGCGCATCCGAGCACACAATGGGAGCCTGCGTTCACCTACCTCCGAAGCAACGCGACTCGCAATCACACCAGAGTCTCTGCGTGGTCTGCGTCGAACAAGTGCTGGTGGTTCGTGTGCATTTCCTGGGAAATCCTCGTGTACGCGTTTTTCGTTTGCTTCCTTCCCATCGTACGCTGAGAATCCTTCGCCAAGAAGAAGACAACGCTGCCAGTGCGGCACATGTTGTGCGTCGTCGTCTGCTTGGCCACACCGACAGCGGAGGGTGGCTTTCGGTGGTGCATATGGTAGCTCACGATCAAAATATCAACGAATCGACATCGATGGAGCGTAATTTTCTGGCCGTCCGTTCTGGTGTAAGACCGCCCAACCTAACCGGCAATCCCGGGTACGGAGGGTGGGGCGCTACAAACTAACCGACCGTATCCTGCAAAAAGAAGGAAAATCGTGGCACTACGAAGCAAGAAAACGACGCAAGAGCGCACCAAACACGAGGCACACCGAACACCAAAACCTATCCAAACACGTTAATAAGATGATGTTATATGTTCTTGTGGATTGCGCGCGTTTTTTTTTTGTTCTTTTCCTGCGGCTTGTTTTCTTGCGCATTTCGCAGACGGGAATTTCTTAGTTTGTTGCACCACCGCCGCTTCTTCTTGAGCGAAATACTCGCGTCCAGTTCGCTTCGGGGCGGTTCCGCACAAGGAAAAATGTTCCACGGGAGGTCCTTTCGCAACGGCCCGGCACCAGCAGCAGCGGCGGTACGGTAATGGGCTCGTAAAGCGGGCGGTTTTTCTTTCCACCAATTTGAGCGAGTGCACTTGCTACGGAATGCACGACGGAGCAGTGAGTCGTGTACCGTGTACGATCGATACAGCGCTTCGGGCTAGGACTTGATGAAGATCGCAACCGCAGCCGCAGCAGCAGCAGCAGCAGTAGGCAAGTAGGCTTTGAAAGGCTGAAAGGATACGAATGTCTAGAGTTTGAAGCAGGTTTCGAAATTGACGCAAAGTATCGAGAGATCACATAGAGATACCGCAACGATGTGGGTTTTCTGTAGCAGTTTCGTATCTGCCATCCTGGCTGCCCCGTGTTCTCATTCTCCTGGGCCATTCAGATGGCCATAAAGATGGGCGACAGCGCTCACCGGTTCGATGGGGGAAGTAAAAATAATTTATGATTTATCAACAGCTAAGCGGCGATTGTGGACGAAGAGTTTGAACCGTTTTAAAGAGGGTTAATTTATGCAATAAAAATTACGACCCGCGTGTCCGCGTGGCCGTTTAGTGGCATGGCGCGAGAGTTCGCAGCCATTTTCAACAGGTTTTTAGTACGTACGAACGAGGCAGAAGGCCCGAGTGTCCCGCTGGTTTCGCTGGAGCTCAGAGATGCCATCCTTTCAACGGCGGTGGTCTCCGTGGTTGATGGCTGGTTACTTCAGGATCGATAAATGAGAGGAGAATGAATGAATTGTTTTGAAGACCTCGAGGAATTATTTACTTGTATACACACTGTACAATGTGTCATACAATGGAATTTGAACGCTATAGATCACGTTTGATCGTTTGAATTCGATCGCTAATTCTAAAATGCAATGCAGCAATTTTCACTTGTTAGGACCTTCATTATACCTATCAATCTATAAGATCGAGCGCAAACATTTTGTTTGAACAGCGCTCCAGTTCCCGTTCCACAAGTCCACGCTCAACTGACGCTGAGCACTTACCGTGGCCACTAACCCAAAAAGGCATGTATTAGGGGCAGATTCGCCCGATAGCCGATGGTGAGCAATCGATTGTGGCGGTGAGTGTGCAAATACCCACTGCCGGCCCAGCGCCATGATTAAATGAGCCGTAGAAAACCCCTCCCGCTGCAAGCAGATGCGCCTGGTCGTCGTCGTTCCCGAGATCCAAAAGTCGACCCTCTCGTTGTCCCTTCGTCGGCCAACTAATGGATGTGAAACGTGCTGCAGCAGTGGCGGTCCGATTTTATGACGACGTAAAAGAATTCAGAAAATATAGTTATTTTATCGTTACCACCCGCTTGCCCCATCTCGCGCATTCCGCGCTTTGCTGCACCCCGAGGACGTCGTTCTGCTTCCAGCTTGTTTGGCTTTGGTCCGTTTGGTAAGGAACGGAATAAGGGAAACGGGAATACCCTTTCGATCGAATGGAGCCTTTGCTCTCTTTTCTCGCTCACTCGCTCGCCTCAATCGATCGTAGCG